>CM057152.1:5423713-5547492 GCA_029962745.1 Echinometra lucunter | reverse complement strand
TCTCTCTCTCTTCTCTCTCTCTCTCTCTCTCTCTGAGTTGCTTACCTCTTTGTGAGAATTTCTTCATTCTGAGATAGCTGGTGGTAAGTCTGATGATGGAGCCTTTGTCTAGCCTCCTGGTGACTTCCTCTGGGTATGGCAGGAGCTTGGAGAGAGCAGAGATTTCCTCTGTCTCCTTATCCCGACGCATCTTAGCGGCATGGCGAGATCGTTCCGCCCTATGAACAAAGAGAATTTGGTAAAAATGGTCATAAGAAAAAGAATACGGAAATGCGACTCTTGTCTAATAATATTACATCAGAAACTTCGCACTAACTCTCTCAGAAGGAGGTCTTGATTGAGCTTACTTACTTTGTAGGGTTTGTAAGCCCCTTGATGAAATTTTCAACATTTGGGGGGAGGGGGGATTACAGACTTAGATTTTGTGTGCCCGTGCTTCCCAGGCACCAGTTGATATCACTGGCTGAGGGTATGCCTATAGCTCTCGGATCTCCCAGAAATAAATTCATGTATTCTTGTCATTCTTATCAACTTTTTAACAAAAATCAATGGTTTTTTTCCCCAACCAGGAATAATGCTAATTGCACTATCACAATTCTGTTTATTTCCTGAGTCAATGTGAGATGTATCAAGATCATTATCAAAATACAAGATTTTAACTAGTATACACAACCAATTGTATATTGTGAAAAGGAGCAAAATGACATCACTGGAATATTTACCATCAAAATATATGTATATACAACTGACTTACATTAACTTAACTTGCTTTTGATATTATCAGATACATATCTTGATTATAAGTACTTAGACATCAACTAAATGTAATTCATTTTGGCAAACATCCAAAGGAAACATTTGTGTGTACTAGGCCAATACTATCTTTTATATACCAGTAGGTCTATAATTACAAAGATAATTTTTTTTTGGAAAAATGATTCACTTGTAAACAAAACAAAATAAAAGTATACTGCAGCACAGCAGCAGTAATCTTAGAAGGTCATGGGTTTCTAAATAATATATATCATCGGTGGTCATCCAAACCATTGTACAGATATACGACAGTGCAAAACGTTAGTTTGAGAAAATTGAGTCTAAATCTAACCATGTATTCCCATCATTTGTGCCAAGCCATCCAAGATATTTATTCCTAGAAAAATGCATGACAGGGATGCTCAGGATCTCTTCTTAAAAGCAGTGTCTTTATTTCTAATTGAAATAAGGAAATGGATGAGAAATCGCAAAAAAGCTAGATGCATGTATTTTCGGTGGCAAGCTTTCCACTGTACAAAAACGCTATAGACGATACGACACTTATGACCGCACATTTAATGCATGTGGTCAACCAAACTGTTGTATCACTCAGTTTATACGCAAAGTCAATGCAACGGTTTGTTGACTGCACATTTAATGTGCACAGTCAACCGAAATGTTGTATCGCTTTGCAGTACACTTTTCAATAGGAAAAGCGCTTTTTTTTTACATGATTTATATTTCTTTGCATTAAAAACATTTTGATATCTCAAAATCTAAAAGATTTTATACCACAGAACTTTCACCAGATATAGAATTACACTCCTACTTTTATTTTCTGCAGAAAGCTCAAAATCGATAATTTGACCCCAGACCGATGGATACGACGGATAGGATGATCATTAACGATATGTATATAGGTTCATGTAAAAACATGATTGATCAATGCAAATATCCAAGTATCTAAAGTCTAAAAACTGCCACGTACAAATGAAGAAACCTTATAACATCCTGTTATCAAGCTGACCAAAGAAGGAATTCCCTCAAAATATACGAGAAATGTTAATTTCATGGTGAAAAAAAATACAAATCAATCATCCAATGTTCCATAATACACCCTAAAGTTATAACATTTCTTTATCATTCTCTTAAGTTGCTGATACCATCTGTCTATGAAGATATTTCCAAGTAACATCACATCAACCTGGATGACAAATTATTAGTGGTCTATCTTCCATATATAACCAGGACTTTATCTCTACCACACTTTCACTATAAGAAGAAGGGCTAAACCACATAAGTCTACCACTTAAGTTATCTTTCAAAACGCTGTAATGAAGATATGAAAGTGCTTTAGCCCTCACCTCTGTTACCATGACAACGTTGAGAGATTTGATTGGCAAAGAGACCCAAAGTGATGCGGTAAATTGTTTTCAGGCAGAGTAGTGCTATTGGTAGTAAATTGGATAAAAGGGTCATATGTTTCACAGGGACATTTTCAGAGCTGGAGGATGAAGAAAATTACTCCACTCTCCTCCCTTTTACATGGACTTCAACATTTTAAGGAACAGGACATGCATGCCATGAATACAGAAAAAATAAGAAAACTGGATGAAAAGCAGGTAGATCTCTTCACTGCTCAGAGTGGTTTAACATACATGTAGCAGTATGATTGCCTAAAACAACAGTTTTCATTCTATTTTTCATCAAAAATAAAATAATGTGTTTTACCTGCATTCACTGCATATGGAGCTGTGTGCAAATACTTATATTTGTTTTAACAAAATGAACAATTCAACACTACTAGATATAATAAGATAAGACATAATTTTCTCTTTACTAACTACATGATGGTACATTTTGATATGCCCCATCTAATGTGAGAACAATTCATATACTAGTAGTTGTCAGTATTCTTTAACTGGTCACACCAGCCCTGCCTTGAATACCTTTGGCGGAAGATAACAGCAAACAGGAAACACTTTAGTCTAGTTATTCTGATTAGTGTATATGGATGATGTAGACAGATAATATCCTAACAGTATTACAAAATTACAATACTGTTTAACAAAGGTCTAGCTTTGTTATAATAGTTACAGCCGAAACAATATATTGCAACAATATTGTAACAAATTTGCAATACTGCAAAAAATTGCCTACACAATAACTTTTAATTTCAGATTCAAGTAGACAGCCCATCTTTGAAAGAAATTTAAGGTAATGTGTTTAATTAAGCAGGGATGCTGCACTGAGTGAGTTTTTTTTTCTTTTGCATATTCAAACATCTGAAGAAAGATTCTGCAATGTGTGAAATAAAAGATCAAAACTGTACAGTAGATCTGTGAAAATAAATCCCACATGAACTGCTTTTGAATTTTGAGGATTTGAAAATAAAAGGTTCCAAACTATATCTTGAGTAAAGAATTCAGATTTGTGGTCCCTGAAAGTACCACTTTAGGATACATTTAGAACAGTGGCAAAAAAAAATCAAAACAAAACCAAAAACAAAACAACCAACAACAAAAACTCGCTGTCTATTCCTATCAGAAGTATAAGATCATGCCCATAAAGTTAACACAGGATCCATCCATTTCCACCTATCCCAAACTATGACAGCCAAAAACAATGTAATAAACAACAAAAATACAATTTATATTTCAGAACTCTGCTGCTATGAAGTTAAAAATCTCATGACACTTGTAAATGATATTTGATACCAAACATTGAACTGGAAAGGTGCATCTCATTTTACCCTTGACACATGTTTCGCTAGACATGTGCATCACATTACGACAATTGCTGAACAGAAATGACTTCTTACAAAGCAAAATCACTCCATCGATACATCTTACGAAAGATTACCTGATCATCATGCAAACGATGTATACATCCACAACAAAAAACGTTAAAATGACAAGGCAAGTAAAGTCCAGGTAGCTCAGAAAGTGTCTTGAGGTCTGTAGCCTGCAAGTGTTTGCATGACCATCAGAGAAACATGGCGGACACAGGAAGCAACATTCAGTTGATTTCCACTCGCAGTCTGTCAGTAGGATGCTCTACCAGTAATGTAAACAACTGACCACACAAAATTACATCATGCGACTCACACACACTCACACACATTCACTCCAGTCTATGTAATCAATGCAAAACTTTTTTTACGAAACAGAACAAGCCTCTAAGGAAGGGCCAGTTATAATCAAGAAGAAAAAGAGAGGCAACATGCATACACACATTTTCATGATGTGTATTTGTGTGTGTGAGAGAGAGGACTGGACAAGAGAGAGCCTCAAGGACAGTGCCCAGGCAACATTCATTACACAAATGAGCTGACCCGATAACTCCCGACCAATCAGAGCAGAGCTGAGAGGCGCCCTCATGTTTACAAGGAACATGAGTTAATATGATCTAGAGTAATGAAGGGGTGTGGTCACTCAGCCAATTCCTGCCTGCTCAAACTAGATCAAGGTAACACACATACATAGCCTATATGTGAATAGGTCTGGTCATTGGCTTGGTTCAAAAGTAGAGCACTGTTTTTGTGTGTCATCAATATGTACAAATGCACTGGTCATCAATTGATTCTTTTGAACCAAATAAAGAACAAGTATTTGACCTACATATAGATTTTACTATCCAACTGATCTAGAATCAGTTATACAAAGAAGAATACCAACAGGCCTTTAACTTTAATTGAACTTCTGAGCAAAATTTTGTATTGAATATACTGTATAACCTATAACTATGACCCGAGACGGTTTGAACAAAGTATCATGTTTTCAATTTTTATTTGGCCTACATGACTTGTTATAACAGAAAATTATATCAGCCTCTTGTAAACAAATACTAGTAGTATCTCAACAATAAAGAGTTACATCTACTGTACTTCAGGGAAAAAATTGATAATTTTTTTTCCGGGGCTACTTTTTGAGCTTACTCACCGGAATTTTCTTCATTGTATTACAGCTTACATAGGAGCCTATGAAAATTTCAGGGGCTCTTTTTTAGTTTTCCAGGGCTCTCTGTGGCATTTCGGGGGCGAATTCGCCCCAAGCCCCCGTATATTTTTTTCCCTGCTGTACTTGATTCAATCAACTTCAAGCTCAATGTACTTCAGTTCCTTCTCGCTCAAACTGATTATGCACCCTAACGACAGTATCTGGTACAATGGCTAATGTATATCCCGTCCCCATATTCAAGTAATGTCAAAAAAAAAAAAAAAAAAAATGGGTGTGAAATCCTGTTTCCGGATGATGAAGATAACAGAATTTCTTCCACTTCTGTCTCTAGCAACAAATACAACCGTCTTGGGTGTACACTCTGACAGAAAAGAAAAACCCACCCTGCCAGATTTGTGGCATTGAATGTCCACTGAATGCTACACACTGAACAACTTAATACTTGTATAGCCAAAGGGGTGTGTAAAATTACAGGTTATTTAAAAGTTCTGATCAAATAAATGGCTTGCCGACCAGAAATACATCTATATAAAGGAGACAATTATCTAGGATAAGGTCAGAAGCCATGTTGTGAACTCAATTCAGCATCTATTCTAAATCAATATCTTAAAGGGGTTTGCAGAGTTAGCATACATTTCCCTCAAATATGAATCACTCACACTTCAAAATGTACACATGGCAACTTGTTCTTTTACAGCATTTTTATCAATAACAATCAGATATCAAAAACAATTTCACATAAATTACAAAAGTAGGTTATAATATTCCAGATGACCCAATTATCTCTCAGTCTTCTTTATCGATTTGTCTTATTTCAGGTCCAGAACAAATAATTATGTCAAATTTATGTGGATGGAGAAGAAAAGAAGATATTGATTTGATGTGTTTTTTTACATGTAGGTGGGTGTATACCAAGTTCTAATAACTGTATTGATTTTACTCAGTATTTGGGTCAAAGGAGAGTAGTCTGTACTCCAGGAATCTTAAAACTATTAATAATGCAATGCTCCTTAATTGTAATCATCTTTTCAAATTGGTTCATTGCTTGATTTCCATAGGATCTTTGCCGTTCACTTCTGTTTTCATTACGCTTACAATTCTACTTCTTGCCTTCTTCTTCCCTTCTAAAATGATTGGAAAATTAAAGATTCTTTTTAAGTTCTACAAATATCAGAAAATATTTCTTCACAGGTCTACCAACACTAAATTAAAATAAGTCCCACATGCAGCTACTGATACATTTCTATTGAGTAGCTTTCATAAGAAAAAAAATCAAGCCAGAGTTGCACCATTAGGTCTCATTGTTTTATGTCAACAGTGCTTTCAATTGAATGCATTTCATATTTTGCTGGTTAAAAACTACCCATCTCTAAATAATTATGTTCAAGCTCTTCTGAAATTATTTAATTACCAGAACTTCAGACATTAGGAAAATTAAATGGGAAAAATGATTAGTTTTTGTTCCATGTAGTACCGCATCATTTCACAACTTTACATCACTTTTAAACCCATCGGCTACAGGAACTGAGGTATCGAGTAAATGGGAGTTTGAGAATTCAGTAGTCAACGGGTAAACAACGTTGTATTCTATATCTTACACTATATTTCATGTTGATACGAATTTCCAGCATTACGAATATGTGCATTACCAAGCCACACAAAAGTACATCATATGATGCATTAGTTCAGGCAGGATAGTCCCATAAATGGCTAATCTTGTCATAATGACATTCACACACCTCCATCCTCCCTATTAGATAAAGCGGTTGGGCATGGATACTTCCACAGATCATTGCATACGATAATATAAAATTTCCCCCTTTTTCCTGAGTGTCAACTGGCAGTGGTGTTAACACATATCCCTGGCCACTCTTGCCACTGGGAAATCTGTCTTCTACAGCGCCAAAAGAAAGTATTAATTAATCCCGATAGAACTTGCTAATTGCTATTCCAGACACTCTACTAGTGTAATATCTCTCCTTGTGACATGATAGTGTAGATTATCCTCCTCAACTGGAGACCTCTGTAGCTGTGGAAAAAAGTATACAATGATACACCATCTTGTTCCAGGCATTCATCATCCCAGGACTGTGTGTGTGTTAAATTTTTTTCTACACAATGATAAGTGTTATAAACAAAATATATATTCCCTATGTATTTCTTAGAATAAAATACTACTGATGGATTTTGTTTCTCACAAGATTCATTGGTAGATAATGCACAAGAATGCACAATATAAAAGCAGATGAATATTGATCAATGGTCATACTGAGATATGATTGGTCATATTTTCGGCGTTAAACAAGTCCAGAACATTGGGAGACTTCTATAGTGGAACAGGGAACCTACATCCTATACTTCTACATGTAATCTTCTATCCTAGGGACAATGAATGGATTACCTAGGCTGATAGCATATATGCTCTGACTTGGTTTTAAACTCAGGACATCCATCTGTCAGACCATTGTTACAAACCTGAAAGAACACATCATATAATCAAGCTAAACAAGGTATTCTACAAGGAAATGGTGGGTGGATATCTCCTGAAATCTCATAAAGAACAGTTCACAGGCTTCTTACATGGTTGCCTGTAGGGTCCAAATGCGAGACAAATTTGAGTGACATCTATTGTCTTTCACTGGAAGTCAGCTAGGGTGAAAGTAAAATCTACCAAATTATGATAGCATGACCTTATATTACCATGGTAACAAGACTGATTTGGATCACAACAATCCAGGGCTCCAGGTCTATGATGGGTTTCAGATGGGTTTGGTTGGAGCAATAATGGAACAAATACACAATTAATGTTAATTAACATTGTCACTAGGACCATCTCTTTGTACCATCTTGTGCCAACATGAAAACAGAATGTATACATCTCTTCCAGGAACTAATCTAGTGTCTAGACAGATACACTTCTGGATCAATATTTAACATGAGTGCACAGCAGGAGGCAGTCTGCTTTCATGGGTATTGCATAATCATCTGTAGGCCTATGTTAGTCTACAATTACAGACATGATAGTCTATAATAACCAAAACAGTACTGTAACATAATTGAGCTAAACCAAACTGAAAGATACAAATCTCCTCCAAAGCATGCATGCAACTGTCTTGTTTCCAAAAAAGTTCAGCCCATCTGATTGATAAAAGTTTGCATGCAAATTAACATTATTTGATGGAAGCAATATAGGTTGTCATTTTTTAAATTGTAAGGAGAGAAAGACTTCAAATTGTTTCTTTTCATAATTTCCATCCTCTTATAGAAAGTAGACTACATAAAAAGGCTAATACAAATACTGAAAATAACTTTAATTGTTCCATAAGAAAATGGACATGTTTTTATTTCTAACAAAATGTAATGAATATAAAATGCACAAAAATAAATATTTCAAATACATGCCTAGGGATATGGAGGCAAAGACAATGATTTATTACCAATTATGATCACATGATCAACACGATGCGAAGCAATGAACTTAAAAACTATGATTGCAACAAGAAATGCAAAGAAGCCCATATATGACATCCACATGAACTACAGAGGCACAGAGCGGCCATAATAAGATTGGAGGAAGAGAAAGAAAAGAAGGTGGTGATAAAAAGAAGCCCTCAAGGGGGTAGAACGTCACAGTCATCCTTGACCCTTCTCCTTCAACTTGCACTACCATTACTCAGACAGATAATTTCTACAACCCCTTCTTTCCTTCTTATGCTCCTTAAATTACACTTTTCTATTTCTTGCCAAAAACTTGGGTAAATCTGCCTTACAGCTATAAGGTAGAGACGATTTTGTTATCACTACATGATTTGAAGTACTTACAGAATGCTTGGGGCAAAACTGACTAAACAACAACTTAGATATGCGCATATTAATATATCATGAGAATGTCACTGACCAGTACTTCGGAAATGTGGTCAGAGTTTACGTCAAGGAAAGAAGAGTAAGAAAAAATTTTTTTTATCAAACTTGAAAAAAAAAAAAATGCTGATTTCTTATGCCTTATCATGTAGAATTCTCCTCTAGTGAACTTTCCTCTGCCTTCACTTCATTGTTCAAGTCACACTAACCAGAGCTCAACATCACACACACTGACAATTTAAACCTATGAAATATTACATTATTTTGAATGGCTAAGATCTAGTCAATTATCAGTCAGTTTAAAGCCCACTGCACACTATACGATCTGACTGTGACCGATTTTCCAACAAATGGCATTTTGCATTAAATATGAAAGTTTCAACAAGTAAAATGATCTTATTTGAAGTGCGGAATAATGATAGGAATACTAAAATCGAAATTTTGATTAACTGCAAGCCTTGTGGTTGGAGTAAAGGCCAAACCAGCTTCAAATCGTAGCCGGTCAAATGATTGATATGACGTCACTATGATGTGGAATTGAATTCGCTTTTATTCCTACAGGGAGGCTTGCAATAGCCCCAAATTTTGATTTCAGTGTCCATACGACTATTCGGAACTTTGATCATGAAGATTAGACAGATCGTATAATGTGCAGTGGGCTTAAAGGTAATAAACAGTAGTGATAGCAAAATAACAGTTAGCATGAAACTGCTCAAATATAGTCTCATATTGTTCAGCTTGCATGAAAAGATACATGAGTGAGATAATCTAGCATTCTATTCACGATTTCCGGTGATTTTCAGTAGAATAATTCAAATTACCAAATATCAACCGTCACCTTATACCCTCACTACGGAACGCCTACCTTGATGCCCTCGGCTCAAGGGCGCATAGCGGTTCGCACACACTGTTTACACGTGTGTGAATCATCGGTGCGGTACCGCACTGAAAACTCAACGTCATCTTCCGTTGATATTTTAGCCATTTCCAAACTAATATTTTTCAAAAAACGTCAACTATGTTCGAAATAAGTTATTCTACCTCAGTTCATGTAGTAATTTTCATTCCACCTCACAAAGTAGTTAAGTATTCAAAGCGCCACCTTTCCCACTACTGCTTATTACCTTTAAGGTTGGTTAAGAAATATGACTAGGGTTTCTACATCTATTACAGCACCATCATAATACTTGATAACAATGAAAACACTCTAGCCAATGTTATGAAGTTTGAATTTGTATCTGATTGTATAAGAGATGAGGCATATACATACGTCTGATTCAAGAGTGGAATGTCCAAGTCGGGCTGCAAAGCACCATGGGTCCTGGGCATCCCATGGTTCCCTTTGTGCACCTTGTACGAAGGCATGTAGAATGCATTAACATCAGTTCTCACTTGCTCAACAAAATTCCTTGCGTACTACTGAGCTTCAAATGGCTATACCACAGCCAGATGTAGGAATCATGTTATGTAGATCACTCTCAATTCAATCTTCTAAATTGGAACAAAATGACACGTATATCTACAGTGCACCAACTCACAAAAGTAGCAATTTCATGTATTTCATCATGGTATCATTCCCGATGCGCATCTCTCACTCCAATTCTGAGTGCATGGTGAGACAGCGAGATATAGACAAGATCCCAAGAGTGTACTGATAGAGAATGATAACTTGTCCACAGAAAGGAAGCAAATAACTGTAGCTCATCCATAAATCAACCTATCACCTGCTGTTGGTTTGACCATGAGTGACCAATTCACATCTACAGGACAACAAACAAAAAACTGACCTACTTCAAAAAGTAAAAAGCAAACAGTGGCAATCATGAGACCAGACCAGTAGTGATCCAAGAAAAGAAGTTTCTTGAAATGGGGGTGGGATGGGAGGAGTCAATTCTAATTCAATCAGTATGTTTTTGCACAGGGTGTAAGTCCTCTTTCCTAATAGGCCATATGTATTGATTTAGTTTCTTCAAAAGAAGTTTGTTGTGCATCAGTGTGTGTATTGGCTTCAGGAGTAACAACAGAGTTGAGATGGCCTTGAACTGTTCACTTTGCTCAGGAATCTAGCTGCTTGCACTTGTGGTAGTACATGTACTTTCTCCCAATGCCTTTTCAGTGATGTTTTCATAAATCACTGAATCAAATGGCCCACTCTCAGTGTGCATAAACCTCAACGAAACAGGAATATAAAATGAATACATTTATATTATGATCACACAGGTCCAGTGTGTTCAGCAGAGTGCAAGAACATCTTAACTATAATGAAATATGGAAGTTGTAGTCTCCTCAGTACCTTAACTATTATACATCTCCTTCATAGTAATATATGTTGTTTACTGCAATGAGCATAACATTTTTGCATGTAAAATTAATATAAACACATTTCATGATCATTTATGTATCTGTTGATTCAGTTGGTAACTGATACATTCTATAACTTTGGCATCAATTTAGATTCACCTGCTTGCAAACATAAAATCATTCTGTCAATGATGCAAAAATAGTGTTATAATCTGTACTCTTCCATGTGCCTACACTTCAGCCAAGTTTTAATTCTAAGACTATATAAAAAAAAATCATTTATAAACAATTCCTGAAGTGAACTCTCCACTCACAAAAAATGATAATCATGATACTCCAGGATAGAAAGTTTGGAAAGTCTGATTTTCCATCAGTAAGAACAGGTCTATTCATTTATCAATGTATGCTCATCGTGCTGGGAAACAGCCAGTTTGCAAGAAACTGAGAAGTGTCATGACATATGTAACTAATCTAAATTCTCTTTTATCCTCTCACCTCCTCCTTGCCCCCTGTTCAGCATCTAGACACCCAAGCCTTTGAGCCATCTGGCCCCTCTCTGGATAAAAAATTTGTGCAAACCCTTAGAACAGGAGCAAGAAAGTCCAGGAAGACAGTCTACGTGAAGGCTAAGTTGCTTCTGCACATGCCCAGTTATCTCAGCTTTTGTAAGGTATCATACATAGCAGAACTACATTAAAGTTTCTTCATCTCTCTATGTAGCTTCCTATTTGTTAATCAAAGCACATCCTAGATATGTTTGTATGTTCTCATTAAGAGCATCAGGAGCAACCTTATATAGGATCTACTTATACAATATGTACAGACCTCAGTGAATTAATGTATTAGATCTGAGAGTCTACATCCTGGTGATATTTTGATCTCCCAGTCAGTTGACACGTTTCAAATTCACCTTGACAAAAACGCAAACTAAAAAGAACATTAAAGGCATTGGCTAACTTTGTGAGCAGCCGATTTTTAAAAAATTTCAAACTAAGATGCAACATGTGTATGAGTACTTGTATTTGTACTCAAAAACCCTGACACCAACCATAATTTGGAATTAAAAACTGTAAGTTAGACGCAAACCACGATTTTATTATTTTTCATCTCAGAGACAATAAATAAGAGGACCGTTTTGCTCGAATTAAAAAAATACCGCTATCTGCCTCCCGCCGCGTGATATGCCAATACACACAGTACGGTCCGATGAGCCATGCACACATGCGCACTCCTTACGTCTAGTCTGTGCAACCGACCCTCGTATATTTTTCAAACATTGGTTCACATTTCGAATATTTAAAAAAACTTCCTGTGGATATTATACTTCGAAACTTTCCGAATGATATTTTTACACTATAATCCTTATGTTTATCCCATTTCCAAGTAATAAAATGAGATTTAAAAAAAAATCATAACAATGTTAACCAATACCTTTAAGACCTTTAAGATAACATAGAAAGGGTATCAATCATACATGATAATCTAATTGATGCAAATGCATTGGAATAAAACTCCAAATTGGTTCTCTCTTTCTCTTGTGCCAATGTTACTGTAGGTTGTTGATATCTTGATGACCCGAGCATCAAGACCAGGAAACAGAACTAGCTGATAAACTACACTTTAGATAACCTAAATCTTAAAAAATGTCAATAATAATGAAGAATGTGGGACAATCAGTGTCATTCTTTTCTATAACTACACATACTTTTCTAATGAAAGCCTCACAACTCAGAACTTTCAATTATGGATGTCTCAATTATTAAAAAATGGCTTACAAAATTAAAAACATCTCTGAAGAATTAAAAGATAAAAGTTTTACTACGAGGTATACAACAATCACAAATTCTGTAAAAACAAAGAAAATTGATAGTTTTATAAACAGTTGGACTGCATCCTTTATTGCATACTCCAACAGCATCGTTGCATTTTATTTTCTTCATGCAAAATATATTGTGTCAATGATAGAGTGAAGGGATATGAACAAGCCATGACATTCACATGGTGCAGCTACAACTTGATTGTGAAAGCATGCTGAGCTGTATGACTTGGTCAACTAGGTTTTTTTTTTTAAATAAGTTTTTTCCTGAGAAGTGAAAAATGTTACGTAAGTCGAACTGGAGAGAGATTTGGGGGGGGGGGGGGGGAGAACAGGGAAAGACAGAGAGAGAGGGGGGGGGGTAGTGCAGAGGACCAGTCTGATCAGTATTGGGTATTAAAGCTAGTCTATTAAAGAGACACTGTTGTTAAAGGGTGACAAGCAGATTACATAACTTAAAATATTTTTCTTATTTAGCAGCGTCTAGACAGTTTGCTTTAAGCTGAAAATTATGAAATGCATTAATGAAGAGCATCCAGAATTAATGTCAGAGCTTGAAATGCTTTTAAAAATTGTGCGTATCAACTTTTAGCTATGGTATGTAGACTATTTTTGACCCGACTTATACTGTTGATGTAGAAGACAACGGAGAAGTAGACACAATAGTTTGGAACAATGGCAGAGATTGTGAATAGACCAGTATAGGTGTAATCCTATGACTGGATAGCTGACCAATCAGATAGATCTATAAACAAACATTCTCCTCTATATCTCTGTCTGGACTCAAACTAGGTGATCTAATTTGAGAACTTCAAAGTAGATCACACTTGCGTCATAACAAACTGGCTGAAACCGCACCACTTCTAACCTATACTGAACACTTCTAATTATCAATCTGTCATGCATATCTTCCCTTTTTAATCTGCATGTGCCAAGAAATCTAAATTAGTTTGGGAAAGTTCAAGGAACAATAGAACCATGGTTTCCTGCGATTTTACGTTCATAACATAAAAGTACCCGACAGAATATTCTATGTTACTTGTGTTCATTCCAATTAATAGAAAGTGTCTACTTATAGAATCAAGGTTTAAAGGGGTGTATACTTCATATCTTGCCCACTAAATGTGGACATGTCTTAATTCACTGAGAGAAAATAGTATTCTGGGTGTTATGACAACAATTTCCTATATAATATCTTACAATATTTAGATTTCAAAGGACAAAACAAGACTGTCATGCCGGGTGGTGAATGACTTTATAAACATCGCGAAACTTAAGAATAAGCCAAAGCAGAAGCGACAACAGGCATAATAAAAAAAAACAGAGATCTTTCAAAAGAAGAAGCCTTAAAGTTAATGAATATGCAGAAAGATAGTATTACCAGTCAGTCACTATAGTATCTACCACAGGTATAACCATATACTGTACAGGGTTTTATTTTTCATAAGGCAGAGTGTAACCATTCTATTACAATGTATTCATTTCGTATATTTACACTGAAATTCATCAGAAATCATGAATGGAATAATACATGATCTCACACATCTATCTCTTTTATGCAAGGTGGACAATGTGAGACTATATTTAATCACTTTCATGGCAATTTTCTTCCTGCTACCACAACATTATATGAGCTTTGAAATGAATGAGAGGTAAAAATTCACAGTGTGGGTACAATGTAAAATCCCAAGCATGGCAGGTGTGTCTAAAAACCAAACGGACAGCTGTGTTTGCATTCATGTATCATAGTGTATGAATCTTTATGAATATACATGTGATGAACTTTGGCATAATACACACATGATATTTAGCAACTGCCTCAATTCTAAGTAATATTCACAAGTTTACATTAAAATTTATATTCTTGGAGAGAACAAATCATGGAGCCATGGTGCTGTGTAAATTTCAGCCTCAGTCGTTTGCTTGTTGCAGAGGTAGCAAAACACAAGAATAATCAAAAGAATTCGGGGGGGGGGTGTTCCTATAACAGTGTAGGATGATTTAATTTCTTATTTCAATATTATGTATTAAATGTTGCATCCATATAACTTTTCGTCAAGTTTGAAAGTGGTTGTGAATCCTCAAAGTTTCATTGTGTGAAATAATAGAAGCACAACATGAATTTTTACAATTAGCAAAAGTTTCTTGGGATAACAGAGGCTGTCACTTACAATTAATTAACAGGTCACAAAAACTTCTTGTTACAGTAGTCATAAGTTTATTGTTGGATTTCAAACAAGACTGCAGCAGAGCACATGTAAAATAACCCTCATATAGCCCAGGGTTATACTGATGTAACTTCTTACAGTGGGTGAGTACTGAGTATGTACTCAAACTTGTGTAAGAATTTCAAAGGAGCAAGATGTCAAAATCAATATCATGTGTAGGTCCATTTGGTATTGTGACAAAAGCCCCTCCCCCCAAAAAACAAAGACAGAGAGAGAAAGCATCCTGCCCCAGCTTGGCCAGACTGCTGCCCTGGGGATTTGACCTTAGCCCAGGACACTGGACCCTTGGAAGATTGGTCACTCCAGACAAACGTTAAAGGGGTAAGTCAGGTTAGTCATTCCAGACAAACAATGAAGGGATTCTTAGGCAATCAACACTCTTATCTTTATAATGATTTTGTGTGTGTGTGTGTGTGTGTGTGTGTGCGTGTGTGTGCGTGTGTGTGTGTGTGTGTGTGTGTGTATGTGTGATTATTTGTGCACCTATTTCATAACTGCCAAAACTGTATTTTTTTTTAAAATTTACTCTCAAAAATGATATTGTCATTCAGATAATGGTTGCCATTAAATGAAATAGTCAGTAAACCAACCCACATATATATATATATATATTCAAGTACAAAAAACATTGAAACATTGTATCATGGATGTCTCCTGTCATTTGTTTGTTTGACTTCATTTTTGATAGTTACTTTCTGTCTGATTAAGAAGTATCAGAGAATTCTGCAAAATCAAGCTTATGTTGTTTTCATTCCTTATCATTTCATTTTACAAGAGACCAAAGGTACTGTATACACTTGACATATTCTCTTTTTTGTTTGTTTAAATTGAGAAGACAGAATACAGCAACAAGCTGGTGCTGTGTGATTTTTAATAACAACCACAATTACATGTATCTCTGAGGTTTCCCTTTAAGAAGTGGCTTCAACTGGGAGTGGTCCAAAGAATGGGGGGCTGACTAGAGGTAAAGCTATTGATTATTGTGTCTATCTGCTTGAAAGCTGCTGATCCAACAGTTCGGCTTTGCTTTATCCTTTGTAACTGAATGACATGCAAATATATCAGCATGAAAAGATCACGTCTTAATCCATCTTTTCATTGCACTGAGTCAATCAATGGAAATAATATGCATTCATTGATATGAAACACCCCACCCCATCTTTCATGACCTGTACCCTCCTCACCCCTCTTTTGAAAGTGCCATAGAAACAACATTTAACATCAACATTATCTGTTCCACTTTAATAAACCAACTTGAGCTGGTCTCAATTTATTGCAGTTGACGATACCATAAAATATCAGTATGTAAGGCCTAAAAAAAAAAATGTTTGTTTGACGTAACAGAGGAAAAAAAATAGGGTCGGTCGGTCAGTTTTTTTTTCGCCAACATGCTGGCGCAATACTCGGGCATCCCATATACCGGTACTGTGGTCCCACATAGACTCTACTGTGTTTGAGGTTGTGGGTGTGGCAGGGACTAGTCGCATATAATCATAGAGCCATACATACTGTGCACTCAAATGATAAACGTAAATGGGTTGGCCAGACATGTTTAATAATAATATGGACGATGTTCTACCGCACCATTCGCTAGTTGTTTTTTTTTTTTTTAAATGTAGGCAAAACAATGAAAATTAGGGTCAGTCGGCACTTTTTTTTGGGGGGGGGGGGTCAAATTTGAATAAAAAAATAAAAGTCGGCAGGTTTTACTAGGGTTGGTCGAGTTACAGCAAACAAACTTTTTTTTTCTTGCCTAATATTCTACCTTTTCACTTTATGTATTATGTCCCATTCAGGACTTCCCTTCTTTTTCATAGCAGAATTATAAAACCTTGATAGAAAGTTGACTTGAATGGGAACAGAAACCAGAGAAAACAGATCAATGCTAGCTTGGGAAAAAAAAAGAAAGAAATAGTATGAATAAGTTCTAAAGCTTTGAAAAGTGAGATCCCCTACGTCTGTTCAACAAACTATTCAAAATTTCCTTTTGTTTTCATCTAAAATAGAACACTATTTCCCCTACAATACATTGTATGTATAATTCATCATTAAAACTGGGATAGTTTCAGTTACTTTGGGTTTTGAAGAAAAAGGAGTTTTACTATTGCGGAGATTCCTAATAACAGCAAATAAAGCTGAACATGCTGTCTACCAGCATAAAGCTGAATAATCTCTGCATAACATATCCTCTGTTCAAACTGTTTTAACAAAGTGATTACATAATTTTACATAACCATCAAGGTTTTATGTTGAAATGATGAAACACATCCAAATGGTTTATGTCATTCTGGGGAGGGGTCCATGTTACATAACCATTACATCTGATAGGGGTAAAGAGGAACAAACTCCTTAAGAGCTAAAGAGTATTAATAAATGATTTAACCCCTTGAACCCTGTGCCCAAGATACCCCATCCTAGGTTCTATTGAAAATGTGTATTATAATAAAATCAAATGGTGCTCTCAGCTGGTTAAATATCAACTACAAGGGAGATCTGCAGGTCGGGGGAGGGGGGGGGCACTCAACCCCAAAAGTGGTAAGAATGTGCCGCGGGCCAGACAAAAAACGGGGGCTTTGGAACAGGCTTATTGTGAAAAGGAGGGTCTTCGGAACGGGCTTCGGAACGACAAAAGTTTGTGAAAACGGGGGTCTTTGGAATGGTTCACCTGTGTATGAGAGCATATGTATCCTATGGAACGGGCATGTGTGCATGCAGCTACTAGCCCAGCCGCACGGTCGCCGGGTGCGCTCGCGCAGAGGTGATGGCCGGATAGCGCTGGCTGGCCTCCGTGCGAAATCCTCAATTAGAAGAAAATGCTATGCTTTGGAATGGAAATCAACGTCTGAAAAAGGGGGTCGTCAAAGCGGCACGTCCCTGTACCACCAATATATGTGAGTGCTCCCCCCCCCCCCCCCCCCCGGGCTGCATGTTCAAGAAACTGTCTTCAACAAATCATCCGTTTTCACGAAGTGACGGATGAGTGCGCAACTAAAAAAAAGTTAGTTTTGAGTAAACCGCTTTCAAAGTTTCAAACCTCAATCTCAACCTCCTTAATGTATGAAGAGTGAATAAATTTTATATCCTGGTATAGGGCATATTCTGGACAATGTTCATTATTAATCATATGCATATTCCTTTTATATTTTAGAAGAAAATGAGCTGTAAACATTGCCATCATTTCGTGAAAACACAAAATTCAAGGACCCATTGTGATTTTATTTTCGCGAAGTGACGGATCTCAGTGTGCACATGTAAAACAAATGGGACTTGATGAGCGCACATTTGACCTAATTGTGCGTGATCACGTGTTCAAGTCAAGAAGGTGATCTTTTATTTTTTTCACAAAGTGACGGATCTTAGCTGCACATGTAAAACATACGGGACAGCTGAAAGTCGTCACTTTGTGAAAACAGAAAATCCTTTTTCTAGGTATTTCCTTGTTGACATCATCACCATAGTTACGTAATTAGACATCATTACAGTCTGAAAGTCTGTGAGGTTCAAGATGTAAAAGAAAGCTGTCCAAAAATGCAAAAAACTCAAAATTGAAAAATTTGCAATTTTCCTCATATCCGTCACTTTGTGAAAAAAGGGACGAAATCATTATACTGTAAGTCATGGTTACAATTTAAAAAATAAACTACAGAAACTACAGAAAATTCAAGATGAAATATGCCGGAAAAGTCATCTACATCCACTGGGAGACCTATATTTATCATAAATTAATGAGATTGTATTCCTGCTGTCTACGTTTATTAATCGTTGCATACGGGAACTGGCTGGCCCCTGTATTAAGTCTATAGGGATTACAGAATTGAGTAGTCAAAGGGTTAAAGTCATAAATTTCTCCAACCATGATGTTGCTTTTATACACATAGTCCTAAGGTATACAACAAACTATGTTTCATGCATGGTCTAGTGACAAAAGACAATAATTAAAAAACTGGCCCATACACCAATTTAATTCAAACTTTCAAGTGTGTTATCATCTAAAACATTAAAATAAAGCTTACGTTAACAAGAACCATGTGTTTTCAATGTTCATGACTACAAAAAATGGTTATAATTTCTTCAGCACATAAATACTACACACAGTAATAATGGAGAAGAATTACAACTCGCTTTTCTTGAAAACAACATGTATATTTGGTTGTTCTGCTTTACTAACACCCTCTCTTTTGCCCCAAGGTATCATTATATAATGCAATGTATTATATTAGATTTATTGAAAGGGGTAGAAGTCTAGAAACATCCATACCCAGGCATGCTCATACATTGTCTCCTATACCTTACCGGTCACTTTTATCTGAACTTGCAAATCTATTTACAGAAATAATATTTATAGCTCATATGTTGAATATAGTGACAATAAATACGTAACATACAGAGCATAATTTCTTTTCGTCATTGGTAGGTTTTAATTCAAATTTTAAAATTACAAGCTTAAAAGAGACCAATGAACTCCTACAAATCATTTTTACACCTTTAGAAGAGACAAAATGTAGTATGAGTTCATATTCAATTGAAGAATATTTTTGGATTATTTGATTTCATGATAATGCCTGCATTGAAGTTAATGAAGAGTTCACAGAAACGCCTGCCACATGTCATACAAATGTATTGACTAGTCTTATTGCAAGTCACTATTACAGATGTTTAGAGTGCAATTTCAATATCAAAACTTGATATAGAAGCTAAATTTCTCTCAATAAAGAGGTAATAGTTAAAACTAATATTCTGTACAAAAATTATAATGCCATTTATGAACCTTAAACTTACTGAGAAAAAAATTCTGACAGGTTCTCATCCATACAAATTTAGAATTGCAGATAATGTAACACTAAAAAATAAAGAATTTGATCTCACATGCATGCAACCTACATACAGGCATAATACCTACAATGCAGACTTATCATTATGAGACTAATATTTGCATGTATATCGTGAAATGTTACAGAACCAAAGTTAAATATGGATACACTCTTTCATTTAACACAATGAACAAAACTTAAAGTTAGTTCATGACGGTTGTACCTCCATGGTTAGTCTGAGTATTAAAGGGTAAGTCCACCCTAGAAGTTTCACTCTTTCAATAAAAGGAATAAATTTGAACAGCATTTTAAGAAAGAAATGAGCAAAATCGGTTAAAGAATAAGGAAATTACACTCATTTACATTTTCTAGTAAATTGCTCTAGGCTCTGCAAATTGGCAACACTGATGACATCATATGCGAGCAGGTCTCCATTCACTTTGTACATGAAATTTTACATTTTCTCAATTTTCTTGGAAGTTACACATTTTCTCACCTCATAGTCAAAGTGTGTTATGTAAAATGCAATTCTTCTGAACATACATTGACCATGGGGGTTAGAAAATGTTTAACTTCCAAGAAAATTGAGAAAATGTGAAATTTCATGTACAAAGTGAATGGAGACCTGCTCATATATGATGTCATCAGTGTTGCCAATTTGCAGAGCCGACTGTAATTTACTAGAAAATGTAAATGAGTGTAATTTCCTTATTCTCTGACCGATTTTGCTCATTTCTTTTTTTAAATGCTGTTCAAATTTATCTCCTTTTATTGAAATAGTGAAACTTCTAGGGTGGACTTTCCCTTTAAAAGCAATTCATTATAACAAATTCATGTCCAGATAATGAGAAACATACAGGTGTAGAACTCCTTTGTATGGGTGACAACATATGTCTGCAGGTTAGTAGGTGTGCCCTGTAACAAAAGGTTGTGCCTGGGTCATACCACCTTTCTCCATTCTTGACAGATGATGGCATTGATTTAGTGAAACCCAACCAAACAAGGAGCATATGGTAACCTAAGTTTCTTAATCACTTATTGACCGGGATACAAAACTACTCCATATATTCAATACCAATCAATAATAATAATGGTAAATCCTCTTTAGAAAAGTACATGAAAGTACCAGGAAACTAATTTCATCAGAACTGAAGTTAATTTTGCTGTAAGCAGAAGCATTTCCTTCCACCTGATTGTTTATCGGGTAAACAGGACATGACATTGTCTTATCCGCTCAGTGATCCACAGGAAATTATGGATATAAACTTCAGGTTAAACTAACAATTAGTACATTTTCATCTTGCATTATAATTTCCAGGAAAAAAATTGATAAAACTTTACAGCACATGGTAGTTCATATGAAAATTTATTAGTTGTATAAAAGTTGTTTAAATACACTAATTCCAGATGATAGGCTTACAAAAACAAATGTAAAACTCTCCATTTTTTAACTACAATGATAATTCAGGTCACTTTGTTCTTGTTTTTTATTTTTGTTTCGGCAGACATTTTGTTTTTGTTTTGTTTCTATTTATGTGTTATTTGCTGTTTTCTTATTTATCTACTTTGTGTTTTCTTGAAGTATACCATCACTGTAACAACGGAATGTAATAACAATATACAAGTAACACATCCATGTTCATACATCAAGACTCTTGACACGTATCAAAAATGTAAATAAGGTAACCAGGAGTGAAAAAATCCCTAAATCTGCCCTTTTAATCCGCACATACCTATGACTATGAATAGGAAAAATTCCCCAAGCTAGAATGAAAAGCGTGAAAGAAGAGAGGAGAGAATATATAAAAGACAATCCCATGGTAATGTGGTGATGCTGTTTGGCTTGAAGCCCAGTGTTAATAAAAGGATTACATAGCAAATCCATTGTGCAGGTAGGAGTGGCCTTGCAATAAGCCTGAACCACCTGACTAACAGGGCTATGATATCATCATTTCAACACAATGCTGTCTACCTTAATTACTCATTTACGAGTTACTTCAATCAATGCATTATACTGTTTTATAAGCATTCATTTCATTTGATGTCTCCCAGAACATTTTCTCCATGCAATGGCCACATGTTCCCTGAGATTTACAGGTGTTTTTGGTCTTTGTTTTTGTTTAGCTTGCGACATGATTCACTCAATGAAAGCATTCTGTTAAAAGATTACTGGAGACATCAACAATTATGATATCATACAAACATATCTTTATGCATGTTAAAAATATAAAAAAAATATATACTAGTCCTCTACTTAATAAAGATATCTACAATAATTTTAATTAAAGGCTGTAAAATATGTATCATATAGGAATGTTCAACAATCATTTGTTATTCACAGTCAAGGCACAAGCTCTCTAATTGGACCTATAAATAACACGATGCTTATGCTTATCTCCTTAACTTCTTCAATTGAATGATAATAACAAGTGTCTCAATATGCCACATAAAAGGGGAAAGCATAAACATAATGATCATTTTATGTTTACAAGTTAGGTTTGTTATGCTATTTGAGCATGCTGAGCACAGGCATTAGGAAAGTCAACGAGGTACAAAGAAGGGTAGTGAATTATTTTTGATGACACTTGCTGTCATCTGTCCGATTTAGAAGGTTGACGGAAATAAGCCAGGGCTTGGATTTAAATGTGTGTGTCTATAAATGCACTGGCGAGGGGTGGAACGAGAGGAACACTAATTCAATAACTGGGGGATAAGGATGATTTAATTACAGTAAAATAGGATGATAAATGTTTGGTCTGTAATATGGCATAAACGACTCCATCAGCCAGCTCCAATCCCGATGTTTTTCCTGTGATAATTTTGCCAGTCAACACATTGACAAGTACTTTTGAGGTTTGATCAAATCAAACCTCATCAAAGTGCTTTCTATGAAGCATCCAATCAATTTTCCAGTGTTACATCTCATGAAAATGAAATTCTTTATCAATATTCTTATCACTAATTATATCCACATAACTAAATTACAGTTATATTCATTTTGGTATGCTTCAGTGGGAAAAAGAAGAATATCATCCATGCCTAGCATTTTTTTTTTCTCTCTGGAGTACACATGCCTTTAAGGAGCTGAGTTTTTTTTGTGTGTTTTTGCTTTCGTTTTGTTTTTGATTGTTTGTTTGTTTGTTTTGTTTTGTTTTGTTTTGTTTTGTTTTGTTTGTTTTGCTTTGTTTTGTTTGTTTCGTTTGTTTTGTTTGTTTTGTTTTGTTTTGTTTTGTTTTGTTTTGTTTTGTTTTGTTTTGTTTTTTTGTTGGGGGGGGGGGGGTTGATAGTTTATTAAATTGCATATTTCTTCGGGGGGGGGGGGGTACATGAAGTATTCACAAAATGCAATACCGGCAATGCATCAACTTCAATTTTCCCTAGGCCCAAAGCCTCTTTAAATCTCATAAGACATTTCTTGCTTAAATACTTTCTTGAATTACATAAACCCTTAATCACAAAGTGAAAACTTGTATTAATTCATACCTTGTATTGATAGAGTTAGGCCATCCCTCTGCAGTTGAAGTTGTAGGTGTTGTTGTTGGTGTATTTGACGCCAGTCTTGGCCTGTACAATGGAAATAAAAACATGAGCCGGTATTCATAAACATCATTCTCCTCTCTACAATTTTTGTAGTATGAGCTTCATTAAATGAAATTTAAAAGCTGTTGAAATTTCTGTATAAATGGAAAGTTGGGTTAATAATGATATAGTATCTCACACTTCTGAAAATATATGCGCGATTGTATTTTCTCTGTACCATTTGCAGACACATCTAAACTGCAAAACTAAATATAAATCTAATGTAATGTGATCATTCTTAGTTCATCAAATTAATAAACATATACCCATGCATGTCATAGACTTTGTCATGAATCACTTAAACAAGATAAACATTTATTCCACACTGGGTTCAGAATATATATCTAAATTCAATGTTTGTCAAACTGTTTGCAATGCGACACTACACACCACATGAAAAAGAGTCACAAAAACATGCAATGCTAGCAAAGATATAATATGTGATTTACTGATAGAGTAAGTGCTGGAAATAAATCCTTAGAAGGCACAAATATTCTCGGTTGATGGGGTAAGGATAAAAATGAGTGTTTTGTATTTTTTTGAATGTTGCACTCTACCTGTACTTTTTGTCCTCCTCCTCTTCCTCACTCTATGCATTCACATTCCAATGGACTACTGCTGAAACCCTAATGCTAGAAGTATCAAGTAAACATCCCTTGTGCATTGGGGATTTTCTTAAAGAGTCAATCAAAAATTGGACGAGATGAAAATATATCCTTCTCCTCCTTATTTTTTACTTAATTATTTCACATCTTCGCACTTTTCCCATTTAAACCATGACATAACTGTGTACTCTCAACTCATCCCTTTTCATTAGCTCTCCAGTTTTATGTCCCGTGGTGGGCCAATTCAATCAACTGTTTACATACCATAATTTATATTTTCTCATACATTTTGTTTCTCCATCACATCTTTTGTCTTCTTAACTCTGATTCTATCTTCAAATTCTATGATTCTCAAGCAGTATGTTTGAAATTTTTGAACTTTTATCACTGTAGGCTAATTTCCTGTCCCTCTTCTTTTTAAAAGTGCCAGTAATATTGAAAAAAAAAATCTGTCAAACTAGCAGTTAATCAAAATTCATTTGGTAAATTAAGCTACAATATAACCTATCAACTAAGGTTCACTTTGGCAAAAGTTACAGTTATAAATGTTTAGAATAAGCAGACTTAAATAGAAAAATCTAAATACATGTTTCACAAGATTGCATCATATGTTTACTAAAGCTACAGTAGGAGAGTAAAACTTAAATGACAATATGAACACAGCAATAACCAATAAATAGAATGACAACAAACAAAAAACAAAACACAAAACAAAATGCTCAACATATAATTAGTAGGCAATAATACACCGGGGTATATATTAATCTTATACTAATTTGTGTAAAGAGACATCATTTTTAGACTCAAGTGACATGGTCTTTAACTTGAAATTGAATGTGGAATACAATTTAGTTTCCCCTTCTCTATAAAGAAAATTGAATTGCCCAGTGAACCACTAGAATATTTATTTTGAAAGACATGAAAAGTATTTCAACATTCAATAAATCTTCAAACTGGCAGTGTCTATAAGTGCACCAAATATTCCATACAGTAACTACTGTATAAGCCAATATTTTCGCGAATCACAGGCTCACAGACATTTTCGTGAGTCATTGATTTTCGCGAGCGCAAGAGCGGTAGCAAGACAGGACTTGCAGTAAACTTATTTGTATGAAATAGCCATATCGGCAGATCGGGAGGATTTGTTTTTTGATTATTTTTTGCCAATACCATCACACTCGTAGCTTGCGATAAATAAAAAAGCAGTCATGAAACCCGTGATTTCTTGAATTAGGCTATAGCGCGTTTTCGGCAACTCTCTTTCTTACCACCCCACTAAGGCCCCGCATGCTTTGGAAAAATGGCACCAATTTCGCATTTTTGGTAGCGGAATTTGGCTTTGTATAGGGGTTTTGGAGGTGACTACAGAACTGACTTGCGGTGAGTGACAATTTCTCTGTGTGTTGTGATATGATGCTACACACTGAGGACTGCTGCACGCTGCACTTTTCGCATAGTGCATGGCAATGGCAATTATATGCCAATGACAAGAGCTTTAATAGCAAATGTGCGGATATTTTCGCATGTTGTTAAATTCGCGACAGGTGAGTGATTCGAGAAATTCACGAAAATAAAACCACCGCGAAAATTTCAGCTCATATATATTAAAAAAAAGAAATGATGCACCAATAATCTAAAGAGAGAAAGGACAGTCTATATATTCATGATCATGCCACTTTCACACAAAATCATTTCCAAGCGTTTGATCCATGCTAGAAACAAACAAATCCTTTTTTTTTTTTTTTTTTTGTTCCTTCAATTTTTGTTAAGAGATTCGAAAATTTTGTATGTGCAAATCCCCATGTATAACATCTTCCACTCCTACATCGCTACCTTTTCACAGCCAGGGGATGGGGGATGGGGGGGGGGGGAGCACAGGATCAATGGTTTATCTGAACGATAGCAAGGCTATTAATAGAAGACTCTGTATGACAATTTCCAACACCACACATCTTTTTCACAAAGCAAAACCTCAGGTAGAGATATTACCATAAGGCTTACAACATATACATCATACCTCTCTCAATGCAGAAAAAAATAATGTGTGTGTAAAGAAGCATTCCCACACATAACATTTTATTTTTGATGTGTGCTGTGCACTATCTCCTTCACAAATTGTACAATAAAATGTAGCAAAGGTATCTAAAATGACAAAGAATGAAATGAAATGAAATAAAATACAATAGAGGAATATACATGCATGAAATAGTAAAGGAAGATTGTTTTATATCAACATATCTCAATCGTGATGGTTGTAATTCTCAAGGCACCTGTCACTGAATTATATTTGTAAGGTCATAGCGGGGTCATCTTAGAGAGGAATCCTAATATGCACCCTACCTCTAAGAAGTACAAGAAACCCAAGCCAAGAAAAGTCAACAAGATTAGCTTTTAGGAGAAAAGCACAAAGGCTTTTTCTGGAAATTGGTGTTTAGAGTCAAAACTATGAATTTTTAAAGGAATCTCAATTCATCAGAGTTATAAAATTTCACTTTCTAAATAAGCTGTAAACATGCATTACTGTGAATTCTATTGTGCAAAGTTATTTAGTAGCTACAATGAGCAGATGAAAATACTCTCTTCTCAGAATATTATTTTTCATCTTCATTGTATTTCATCATTTCAATGATTGTTGGTATTTTTGTACAATTTCCTGAATGATAATGATTTTCACTGCTAATATTCTTTCACATTATCATGTCAAAGTGTGCAACATTATTTTTCATGAACTTAATTCTGCAAGTGGCGATGTGATTCCCCCACACCCCCCCCCCCCAAAAAAAAAATGTGAATGGCTCGAATGTACTAGAGAATTAATATACATGTATAGCTCTTTTTTTTTTCAATGTCACCCAGCAGCAGCGACTGGCTGTTCGTATGTTGAACAAAATTCACGACCTTTTTTTTGTTATAATAAATTTTCATCCCTGACTGCAAAGCATTTCATGAGGTTCATGGTCATGTTAATTGTAAATGAGGGGGAAAAAAAGAATCCTTGCAATTTTTGTAGATGTTACTGGTAGATAGTGCCTATAGACCAGGGAGATAATACCAAGTTATCGTCATCAGCCACACATCTAGAAGAAAAGCTTCTTTTAGAAACAAACTCATGTATGTGCTATTTGGACAGAGACTGCGTGACAAGAGGCATCCAAATCAGATTATACCATTCCCTAAGTCTTTATTTTGAATGCACGACTCATTCCCTTTCATGCTGCGCCATATCTGCAGGGCGCTTTCACAGGGAAGTGAGCATGGAGTAAGGAAAGATGGACGGTGGAAAAAAATGTAGTGCTGGGCTCTGGTTGCTGACGCGGAAATCTAATTCAGGGAATGGCAGCGCCCACAGAGAGGGGCTTTGTCTCTTTTCTTCTTCTTCATTGTCGGTGGATATCCACAAAGAAAAGGAAAGGAATTCTGTGAAGCTCAAATAATGCACCACATATGCATCTTCCTACATGATTCATCCATGTACGCTATTTTATAAAATGGGGTGTTTTTAGAATTTAAACACTCTGGTGCTCACTGTATGCATATAAATGAGATACAGTCGCAAGATTCAGTTCTTGATTTTCACACAATCAACCACTGCACATTATAATCATGAATAGATTTACAATAACATTTGTTAGAATGAAGTTGCCATCATTAATCTGTTAAATGTTCCTTATCGTAACTCAATAAACTTAACATAAAATCAGTCCTCAAACCACATTTGTTTTAAAAGGGGCACTATTCAAAGGTTAACAGATAAAACAACACAATAACAAAATTTAAAATTCAATATTTCAGTTTGTAAAGATAGTTTTTCACTGCATTTGGGACAAAGTACCCTTTGTCATCATTATTTTGATCCCTGTAAACAGTGAAGTACATGAATTCAAGTATTGTGAATCTGAAATTACCAACCATCAGTTGTCAGTAGAATGACAGATTTCCCACGGATCTACCTTGTGTGAAGAATCTCACATCAACAACATCAACTTTCTAAGTGTTTACTGGCAACATGTCCGAAGCAAATCCTCTTTTCTTTAATTCTGTGAGATAGAGATTATAATCTCCATCACATACTGCTTTAATCCTGTGTTCTTATTTCAGTGGCCTTCGACTTGAATCACTTTACCTCCACGAAACCAGTATTCCACATGAATTAAGATCGCATTAAGACCTCCCCAGCTCAAGCAATCTTTGAGTATGTGAAATCATCCAAAAATTCGTATGAGTTTAATTTGGTAAATAAATATTTAGCATGTACTTATTCTTCTTCTTTTCTACTGTGTTTCCATACAGAATTTATTCATCTTGCCCTTTATTAGCCCCATTTTTCCTTACATGGATGAGTCTATCAAAATATTACAAACTTTGTTTAGTCCTTTGCTTCAAATAGGTACATGAACTTGTACCTGACCTATATTAGAAACTAAAAAGGTGGATGTATTGATAATACAACACAGGCCTAATCCCATCATTTGTATAATTTACATTCACATATTAATGATAAATGACTAAAAACATTATTCTCCTTCCCCTTCCCCTCCTTGCCCCCCCCCCAAAAAAAAAAAATTGATATATGGGATAGGGAAAGGCTGAGATTACATCAACCACTTCACAACTTCTACAGAACAAGTTGTGATTTTCAAGTCATTGACAAATGTATTGGGAGCTATACTAGATTGGTATATTTTCTTTTTCTTTGCTAATATCAAGGATCTATTTTCAAAACAATTAACATATTATCATCCCTTTGTGTCCAAGCAAAAATAAAGCCCAGAACATAATATACTTAGGAATAAAGCTCACTACAGTACTTAGAAATATAGCTCACTATAGTAAGAAAAGATGTATCTTGAACTGAGAAGCTCCAGTAAAATATTGACATGCAGGACATATATGTACACATGCCAGCACGCACATCCCTCCCAATCCTAATCAAATTTATCACAGTATGAAGCAAACAGTGCCTCCAAATTTCCCCCTCCAACCCCAAATGTATCCGCTCCTAGCTTGCTACATGAAGTGTATGTCTGGTCTTGACGATGTCTTCACGGATGGGAGCAAAACAATGGGACCGAACCAATTGAACTTCTCAGCTGGTAATTGTGTCAACAGAGCATGTACAGAACAATAAGGATGCTGCCTTATAGCACTGGGAAACAACACAATTTCATTAAGATATTCACAAAAGAGGAGGAATTTACATGTTAAACTTTAATCCATATCGAGGCAAAATATTGTGAACTTTACCTATGACCCAATAAATCTAACTCAGAGGTTTTCCCTTTTTACATAAAGGATATAAAATCATTTGATTATCAACTATGGAGCAAGTAGCAAGATAAAAGTAAAACAAGATGCTGTGATATTTTTCCTCCTGAAGTTGAATATCAAGTAAATGAGAGGCAAAAAATACTTTTGATCCCTGGGATATGATCAAAAGTCAACAACCTCAATTTGCATCACACAGGGCCTGCACACATGCAAATTCAAGGAGAGAACTATTGTGCGAGAAATGCTGTGAATGTTGTGCAGTGAGCTGTTGGCGTTCAGGGATCACAGCATAGGGTAGAGTGTAACCATTCTATAACTTTCCTTCCAGAGATATTTTACACTAAAATTCACCGGAAATCTTGAATGGAATATTACTCGATCTCACACACACATATCTTTTCTTGCAAGGTGGACAATGTAAGAATATATTCAATCAGTTTCATGCCAATTTTCTTTTAGATTACAAAAGTGTATATGCGAGCTTCAAAACAATTTTCAAAATTTTTTAAAAGGCCTCTGACACCAAAGTTAGACAGAGACACAAATATATTTCAGCCAAATAGCTATTTTGTATCATTCCCACTGACTTCCAAAAATGGAAGAAACAACATTCATCTTTCCTTATAGTTTCCTTGAAGTCACCTGATAAAGGTATAAATATCATGAATCGTTTCTCTTTTTGTTTAACATTCATTTATTATTTCCTATCAAATCTAAAACAAGGATAACCACAAACAAAAAGAGGTTACTTAAAGCACTTCATATAAAGTTCATAACAGAAGTGTGTCATAACCAGAAATCTAATTTGAATGGCATCACTTATAAATATAAAGCTCACTTGGTATTCTCCTAAAACATCATCGTATTACACATTTTGCAATATACCCAGGTGAATTCAACAATCATTTCAGCCTAGAAACATAAAACCAATTCAAGTTTTTCTATTCTTTTTTGTTTTTTCATAATCATTACGGTCTGTCAGTTTTGATCTGGAGAATGAGGTCATACAAGAACATAGCTATGGAGTATAGAGCTGTGCTAAACTCCCGCTGAGATGTAAGATTGTGCTGGTTGGACTCGCATCGTGACTTCAATGCAATTATACAGCAAACTTTCCTACCAATATTGTCTGGAGAGCTAGAAGAGGATTCATCTTGTGTGAAATGATGTAAGTTAATGCGTTCTGGCTCTAAGAACGTAATTTTTCTTTTTCAACTGAAGGAAAGGTGAGCACATCCCAAACATTTTAGCCCTTTTTGGGAGGAGGGGGCTGGAAGAGGGCTGTTCTATACACTAAGGCAGAAAAATTATTCTTCATAGAAATTTGAAGAAAAAATTTGCAAAAATTTCCACTTAGCGAGCTTGTTCACTGTAGAATTTTTATTTTTTTTTAAACCCCATGGTTATTATCTTATAAAGAGTAGCTGGGTGTGATCATTAATTCAAAATATTTTCTAACAAAATTCTTTTTAAAAATCAAAATAAACAAACATGCAATAATCCCAAGTTTTCAAAATTTCACACTAAATCTGCAAGGCATAGGGAAAGAATAATGATGCCATTCAAGGGCTGTGCTATTTGGCAAAGCCTATTTTTCCCCCCTGATTTTTATTTTATGTTGTTTACAAGCATTAAATACACCCCCTGTTCAAGTAAAGAGGTGATAAGACTAACAATAACACTCCTAATATCTATTCAGTTCACCATCTCATTTTCCCATTTTCTCATATTCATGAAATTTCTTAGAAATCTATTTTAGCAAAAAACAATCATACAGAAATATTTTTTGCAGCCATCTACAGCCTGTATAGCCTTTTTACTTTGGCCTTTCTAGAGGACACTAAATATCTTATAGTTGTTTCATCAGCCCTCACAACATCAAGTATATCCTCTCAGGATGTAGTAAACAAATTTCCTATTCTTGAGAATTTCTTTAATTCACCTTAGATCTTTATCTTTATACTCTAAATCTTTGAGTATTACTGAAAATGGACTGATGTGAATGCACTCAAAAACTCAAAAGATCATTATCACGCTCTTTTAAGAGGTTCAATTTGGAGCATATTCTTTTTAAAATGAGAACTTCCTAAAAGCTGTGTGAGTTGAATGGTTATTACTGCTATGTGTACTATGTTATCAATGAGAATACAAGAACAGCAATAATGACATTTAAAAAAATGTTTGCAAATAAAACCAAATAAACAAAATAGTGGGGAAAACCATTTCAGTGACAGAGCTTGTATCCACGCAGTTGATCAGCAAAATAAAGGTTGAGTGTTGATGTAGCAACAATGAAAATACCTAGACAAAGAATGTACTATGATGATTCAAACAATTTGAGTATCAATCTTAATAGAAATACATGTATCTAGAATGGAGACTTCTCTGATGTTTAATCACTAAAGTACATGTAAGGTTTGGTTTTCACTATTAGGAAAGCAAAACTAGATGCTATTCATGTAAGCTGTAAATATCTTTAGTTTATTCACAGTTAATCTTTCACTTCGGATACACTTACTCATATACAGTATCCCTTTTCAAAGATGGTACGTGAGAAATAGGGTATAGTCCAATCAGACAGTATCATACAAATGTGTACTTGGTATAAGTTTGGATGATTTATTTATCTTTTTGGCATCAAATAGTAGTCACACCATGTACAAAGTGTACCAGTATATCAGGCAAAAAAAGGGCAAGGTTACATTCCATAACACTGAAAACCACTGAGATTATGCTCTACCCCAAAATGACTGCAAGTATCTTAAAACTATTACAACACGCCATTATTTGTCATTCTTTTGCTAAGAACTACAAACTAAATATATATAAGTAATTTGAAAAAGTGAATATGATCTGATGAGCAATGTTGGAATAATTATTTTTTTCAAACCGTTTCCTTAATTATCATCCTACAATGTACATGTTATGTAAATGAACAACACTGTTGAATTCAAAGTACGGATATTTAATGCTATAGGTGAGCATCACATAAAGTGGCTGAACAATTTATCATAATTGCACTAGTTTATTACTCTAAATGACCTGGCTCCAAGCATAATAAACATAAAAGGTCAATGTACTATTGAGAGGTGAGATGCACACATCCATGGAAGAGAGAGGTGTAGAGTCAGTAATGGTCCATAGCATAAGCAATGAAGTGACTCCTATCAGACAACACTCCTATAGCAAGAATCCTCAGCTACAATATGCAGAGAATTCACCTGATAAATATTTGATCAATTGTGAGCATGCAGTAGAAATTCAATGGAAAATTTGGGTAACGATTCAGGCTTGTGCTGGTGTAAAAAGAAAAAATAAAACAGTGCCTTCACTGCCGGAAAAAAAAACCCAATAGCAAAAACAAAAACAAAAACAAAAACAAAAACAAAGAGAGAAAGAAAGAAAAACACTCTATGGCTACTTTACTCATTTTTTATCACCATCTCCCTGTCACCCCCATCTCCCCCCCCCCCCTCTCTCTCTCTCTCTCTCACACACTCACTCACTTCCCTATAACCCTGGTTTGTTCATGGGAAACCCCATTTTCATGTGCACAGGCTCATTACGTTTACATGGAATTAGGATGGAAATTTCCCATACAAGCAGGTAATGTGCTTTTGATGAAATGAGCATGCATGTTAACTGCAATGAATCACCTTGTAAATACACCTGAAGTACGGTAATTTCTAAGAGCAAGAAGGCTTAGTTATTCTAGAAAAGGCCATTATGCAGAGGAGAAATTACCCTAATCCAGGATTATCTTCTACGTGCTTGGGGAAAATACTCCAAATCTTTACTCTAATTCTACACCTGCTTCATAAACATCAAGAAAATACTTTGCAGATTCTGAGGTGTTTTCAAATAATATTGGCCATGTTAAACAGAGAAGTCTACTTTCCTTTGCCTACATTTACATGTAATTACTTGCTATTTAAACTTACATATATACACATTTCCCACAGGAAGATAAAACAAGAACCATTTTCATTGATCTGAAATGTTTTTTTTTTTTAATTTCAGATTTCTTCTATACATGTATAACACTTGGCATTTGCTCTCTTTTATTTAGGTAATAGTGCAAGCCATATACACTATAGGGGGATATTTGTTTTTACTACTTCTTATGATTATGATTTTACTATTTCTTATGATTATGAATATTATTTCTTATGATTAGGAATACTATTTCTTATGATTATGAATACTACTTCTTATAATTATGATTTTACTATTTATGATTATGGTTGTAAGCAGTATGCCTATATTTCTACAAATCAAAACACTAAGTATTGATTAATAACACTGAAATTCTGAATAAAGGATGATGACTTCTTCCAGTGGCATTGCACTCTCAAATAAAAAGTGGTCACAAAAACTGAAACTACATGACGAACTCATGTGTGAAAGACTAGTTTCTGTCTATTCTGTTCACATTTCTATACATGTCAGATTAAAAAAGTTTAAATAATGTGAAAGTGATCTTTTTTAATTAAATCATTCAATATGAAGTTGCATAAATTCAAGGTAAACTGTTTCGATATTTTCCTATAGTTTTAACAGCTGCAATGTACACACATGCAAGAATATGAGCAAAATATCTGTGTAGCCTACCTACATGTAAGTCTAGAAGAAATCTTTATCCATGTGATGATCAGGAGAAACAACATCTCTCTAAAGTTACATATTTAGAGGTCAAAATGATATGTACATTGTACATCAGATGTTCTCTAACAGATTTACAGGTCAGAATTATACAGTACATTATATGTTCTCTTTAATTAATCCATGACGCATGCTCAGGAGACGATGACCCCACATCATTTTCATGTGATTGTTCCTAATTTGATTAAATAAAATACAATAAATATAACAGATAAAAAACTGTCATAAACTAACCGAATAATGAACTGACTTTGGACCAAATAGAAAAACCCTATTCCTAAACCTAAACTCAGCCTAAAACTGTACTGCAATCCTGCTGTAACCATGTACTGTATCTTTGATGAAATACATTTAAAGCCCGGAGCAACTGTTGCTGGGTCATGTGCTTGGTCATCCGTTAATCATCTGCTAGAGGAACTTGTAAAAATAATTTTCAAATATAAAGTAACTTTTAGCTTGGAAATAATTAATTGCATCATTCTCTGTCCACCAACATCAAACTTTAACTCTTTGCACGCTGAATTAATTCTGAGTGGATAATAATGACCATTGTTTGTTTGAGATTTTCTTTGAATCTGGCTTTCCTCATTGCATCTATGATACTGATAACTATTCTATGGATGCTACTAGAGTATTTTAGTCATCTGTTAGTCCTAGTAGTACAAAGGTGACAGAGAAAACCAATTATTACGATTGTTGAATTCAATTGTACAAATGTGCAAAATTGCACCTTTCGGGTGCAAAGGGTTAAGAAAAACAACATAGAGATTACTTAACCACTATACAATGTATGTTGTAGTCTACATAATTAGATGTACATGTACAGGTACATGTAAGCCTATTGGTACACCATTCTGGCATACTGTAAGCCTATATCCATTTGCATTTTGTATGACTTCAGTAGAAAGCTTAAGTTTTACTTTCTCCAGATGCTTCTCCCTAACACAAACATGGAGTCCAGCCTATCTCTGTGTGACCCCATCAGAAAGTGACCTGACCTATATCAAAGGGGAAAAAAATGTATGATACATATGTACACAATTTTACAGACATGCTGCGACTGACTGCGGTATGAGACAGGCATGGTAGAAACTATACACTAAGCTCCTACCACCTCAGTTCTAATACATTTGTATATCATACAGTACATTTGCATGCATGAAAGCATTGCGTTGCACTATGGAAATCTCATGCGTATTATGCTATAGGCCTATGCAACTATAAGTATACCACGTACATGTACAATGGCTTTTCAAGTGGAAAATCAAGAGTACTTTATTCAATCTACTTTCTATAAACACATACCAGTAAGCCTACAGATGTAGTATTATGTCAAATCTAAGTAGACTTTAGGGTCACTCTAATTTAGTGTAATTCTGTTCACACTGAAAATTGAGTTCTACATATGAAGGCCTATATACATGTGCTACTACTAAATTATATGAAATAATAATCAATAAACTTTTGAAATATGTCTCTACCTTTAAAATGAAGTATGCCTAAATAAAATCTCTATCACATATGTACACAAAGGAAGGAAGAAAACTGTTTTAATTATGATGCAAGCAAGGGCACCCTGGGCATATATCAGTTATGCAATACTAAGAAATCAAATCCTTCTGGGTAAAGGGATAACAAAATATCGCTTTATTTTTAATCACAGATCAATTTACATCCAGATATAGCCATTTCCATCATTATTCACACATTTTAGAATGCACACTTTCATTTTCTGTTCAGCTCATATTAGTAGGAAACTAATTTGATTCATAAAAACTCATTTGAAATGAAACATTTGAACTATATCACTAAGCTCAGTTCTTGCTTTGAAACATCTGCTGTTCTTAACCCATTCGTGACAGAGGTCCACATTTTGTGGTTTGGCCTGATATCTTTTGATGCAAAGCCCTAAAAATCATACCAAATACATGAGCAGAAAGAGCAAAAATTCTACACAAACTGTGCCCATTTTGGTTGCGTCAATATTCGCTCTTTGATGCTGAAAATTTTTTAAAGGAAAATAAGCATTAAAATCCTTAAATTGGCAATGTGATAGAAGGTTTAAAATCACCATTTTCCCCTGCAAATTGGCAACTTTTTGACTTCTCATCATAATTTCTGTCAATTTATATTCATTTCAGATACATGACGTTTTATAAGGAAAATGTAGCAATAAAATAAAAATGTTGGTGTTGCCAATTTGAAGAATAAAAGCTGATCAAATTAGGCTTTAAATAATTCCTGTCACGAAACTAAGCCAGTTACATGTAGAGATAAAGCAGAATTTGTTTCTTACAAAGATTTTAATTCAATTGAGGCGAACAGGCACACACTTTGGAAGATTAAACAGCTTGTAACAGCGTCCAAAGGATGAAGCAACAAATCATTTTTTACATAAAAATCAAACTCAACCACTTTGTTTCTTATTTACAACAAAGATTTGGGATAACTCTGGCATATTTAATCCCAAGCATTTCAGAACTGGCTTAAAATATAGTTTCTGAAATTTGAAAAATGAATTGAAATGTAGCCTCTATGACCAACAAGCATTTCTTTATCAATTTAAGATACAATCGATCGTGAAAAAATATTATAATATATGGGGGAGGGATTTGCTTTAATTTCTATAATTTAGCAACAAAAAAGTTAGATTCAAATATTACATTTTTTTTAAACTAGAGAATTTTTCTTCTTCCGACTAGTTTCACGTCTATAGTGGAACAAGGTAATCCACCCATCGTAAACTCTATATAATATATAGAAATAATGTTTGTTTTATTGGCAGTTAGTAAAACAAATCATTTCTTACAAAATAATTAAACTCAACCACTTTGTTTCACATTTACAACAATGTTTTTTTATCACTTTCACATATCTATTCCCAAGTATTTTAGTATTGGGTTAAATATAACTTCTAGAACTTGGAAAATGAACTGAAATAATTATAGCCTCTGTGACCAACAAGTGTTTCCAAATGGATTGTAAGTTACAATCGGTCATAAAAATTAATTATGATATTTGGGATTTTGTTTGGTTATGCTTTTTTTTTTTAAATAGTGAATTTTCCTCGTTCCCCCTAATTTCACTTAAAATATGCTATTACTATAGAAATAAAGTATAAAATGGTATTTTATTTACCGTTACTATACAACATATTTTTATGTCTTAACATGTTTCAAAAAGAATTTCAATTTGGGAAAAAAAAAATGAGGAGGCGTGGTGCTTATTATTTTTTGCCCCTCAAAATAAATTCTGAAATAAGGGGTGGGCCATATAGGCAAGATTTCACAGAAGTCATAAGGGTACAAAGTCAGCAAGATACACTAATAGAAGTAAATTAAGCTAAAATTTCCCTAAATCATTACACAGTGTTGTAACAGTCTCCATGTAGCCTACATGTATGTACATGTTGAAATAATCAACAAATGATATGCACCGCCGAACTTCACCATTGCAGAGGTGACTTCTTGTGTAATAACTCACAGATATGTAACCCTGCATGCAGTGTATACATTTGCAGTGATTATTAGGGCCAAGTAATGTAACAATACTGATACATGTACATGTAACTAATGTAATCATTTAAAATACTTTTTTTTCTGCGGCAGGAGTATATCTAGGAATTTTCATTTACTTTATTTCAAATAAGATTTTTCTACTATGCTATAATTGTCTACACGAAATATTATTTTTTTAAAATCAATCTTGGTAACCTTTGGACAGTTTGATGGGAAACCTTACATGTACATGTAATGTGGATGTGGGTTTAAACAATAATGAAATACTTTTTACTTATCTCATGACCTTGTCCGAATAAACATGTTATATGTATAGTATGGACCTTCACATTGTAATTTGAACATAATTCCACACTGTAGCCCATAGGCTACAGCATGTAAGCAGCTTGTGTACTGCCTAATCCGAGAGAAATCATTGAAAATGTGGAAATTTCAAGGTCACTGATATGTACACCATATGCTGTCATTTCATACAAATGTTCATAAATAAGCCTTTGTACTCACTGTCAAATATACAGTGTGGAAATGCATATCATTCAATATCAATTCCTTTCCCACCCTAATACCTTTCTACCATGACTAGCCAATATTTTCATCCAGCAGATTCTACTAATCAAATATTTATTGCCCCTTATTCACCATACACGTTCATGTAGGTACACATACAGGTACTCCGCAAGTTGTTTCGTCATTGTATTGCTTTGATGAACGATTGAGTGAAAGCTCTCTTTCTGATAGTCTGATCATATTAACAATCTCTTCACTGTTTTTACAGATTTTTTAGAAAGTTTAAAGAATATTAATTATGCTGCAACAAGAAAAATAGTAATGTATTCAGCAGAAAATTTAGCTTTCCCATCTTCATCTTTTGATATTTATTATTTATCACATGTCATTAAACTAACATCTTTTACTAGCCTTTAAAATGACTTGGGATTTGGGAAACATCCTCTGGTAAACAATGATCTCCTGATCATCAGAATATTTTTTCAAAAATCTACAACTCTTTCCTTATGCCCATCCCCTTCAACTCTGTATTAGGTTCTTAAGTTGTCAGCTGTTATGAAAGCAACTTATGTAGTTGCCATGATGCACCTCTCCAAAATAACTCAACACGTTCAGCACCTACCTACATGTATTCATTAGAATAATATTGACAGGGTATATTCTTATACCTCAACACTTTAACAATGCTACTTTCAGCAGCCTTTGTCCTCAATCACAATAAATTTTTATGAACCTCCATCTTTAGAACATGGAAGAGCAACAATAGGGTGTTTTCATCATGCACTCCTCTAGCCATCTCCTACAATCTTATCAACATGCATGACAGGCAGAAGAACATAATCCACTTCAGAGTAAATCTCAACCTCATCTCCTAGCCAGGCACCACAATCAACCATCTACGCAAGCCTAATAGAAAATGGCTTTTCACTCCAGGCCTCTGGAAAATTCTGAAATTCCTTCGCATACACAATGTTATTGATTATGGCCTTCCATCTCAAATCCTCTCACATGTAGTTTAACAGATTTTCAAACGAGCAGGCCTACTCTTATAACATAGGGAAATTATGTAGCTTTTTTGCCAAAGTGTTGTAAAGTGCTAGATTGAATCACTTAATGACACCAGAAACGATGACGCAATGCTTGCCTCTGCAACACCTGACCTTGTTATTAACTAACATGCTTCTCAACCTACCGGGGTACACAATTTTTTTTATTAAGTTGTTTCATTGCCTTCCCTTAAAAGTATAAGGCTATTAAAATGTTCATTTCATATATATGAATAATTCTGCTGTTATATCACAATGAATACAGTCTGTAGCAAGGGAGAGAAAATGAGATACATGAGTAGTTATAACAGGGAGAGATAGACAAAACAGAGACTTGCCTTTGGCCTCTTGAAATTGTTATTATTCATTTCACGCTGAGGTGTTACTGTGTGAAAAATGCATTCCGTCAAAGAGTAAACAGCCCCAATTATCGGAATTATGCGATTCGCTTTTGAATTGAATTGATTTTTCACAACTGCTCATGAATTCAAACAGATGACTGATAAAAAGCTGGTGAAAAGAGACAAAAGGTATGCACACTGATATTCAAATCCAGGTACTATGTAGATGATAGATTAAAAACAACAGTTTATTTCCCAGCACACAACTTTAGTTTTGGCTAGATACAATTCAAATTTGAAGGCTTCTCTGAAGATAGCACCTAGTAGTCAACTTCTTTTCAGCAGCACTTATGGGGTACATGTATATTTATGAAATCAAAGAACACATTCACAAAACAGAAGTAGATATTCCAGTGGAGCATTATATACATGTACCTTTTAAAGAGTTCACCTTTTGGTCCTCAGCAAACGATACGATAACTAACATATAGCAGTATTTAATCCCTTTATCAAAATATATGTTTTGTTTGAAACATAATTTCTCAGACAAAGCATACAACTTGAAGGAATACTGATGAGGATGAAGGTCTATTTACATACTTGAAATAAGTCCTTGAACTTAAAGCTACATGTATTTACAATCATAAGAAGAGCAACATGCAAATATCACTGCTTAAATCTACTTGTACCAGCATTTATCATACTGCAGCACTCATCCTCTTTGGCATATTTACCCATGGTATTGATGTCTTAAAACACAATGGCGCTATTCCATTTACATGTAACACAAAAAGGAAAATGGTCAATGATAATCACACGAGGAAATGTGAAACCCACATCTTTCAAAACTGTTTATCCCTTTATTAAGGAAAATAACAACCATTTGATTTACATTTGTTCAGATCTCTCTTTCCAGTGTATACATGGCTACCAACCAACACCTAGAATGGAATATTTCAGGAAGTGTTGTAGTGAGATGAAGAGAGAGGTCAGGAAAGTACTACTCCAGACCATCTGGACAAGAAATTATCAAGAGGAAACAAGAGCGTGCAAGTCTAAATAATCTATCACGAGCTGCATATATGGGGTCATTTTACTTTGATTCAATGCAAGAAATATAAGTACAAAGTTCTGAAATATCCTTAATAGAACTGAGCCTTCAGGTACATTTGTATACACATTGTACTCCTAAACAATTCTGACTTGTCTTTTCTAATATGTAGTGCATTTGGCAGTCAGCACATGCATGAAAAATGCAGTTGTATAGGATTATATAACATATTGTTCTCCTGTGCCGATTCCAAATTATTATCTTGAGATTCTTTTTGCATAAAATACTGTGGAAATTAAAAAAAACTTATATATATTTCTGGGGAATACTCATTTTATTGTGAGAATGGAGGGGTCTGCAGATCTTAGAATAAATTCTTCCAAGTTGTAGTACTTGCCCTGAGCAGAATTCCCAAAATAGCATGTCAAGGTTAAGAGTGCAACAATGCACCAAGAATTTGGAAAGTAATACCGAGAAAAAGAAAAGTGCCAAAATACATATATGAATTTGAAAAAGATCACATTGAACCTGTGATAGAGAATAAATAACTCTAAAGAAATAGGGTCTGTCTTTTAACCCACTGAACAGCACACTAAGCCTAAGATACATGTACATGTAACTCAGGCTGGGGTCTGTGGAAAATGCATGTTACACTGAAATCAAATTGTGCTCAATGGGTTAATGTGCAGTTATTAAAAACAAAGAAATACATGTAAGATAAAGAAATAGAACAAAGAAATCTATAGACCCTACACTAAAATGGCAGAAAATAATTCAAACTTGTCCAAAATGTTCCTTTCTGTATGACATTTGATGTACTGTTGCCAATCACTCTAGGAACAGAATCGATTGTTTATTCTTTACAAGGTCATGGTTATTAGTAAGTTTCTCCTGAATTTCTTGTACCATAGGCACTTCCAATCCAAAACTTTCTAATAGAAAATGAAGATGCAAAACCATGAATACATGTAGATGTGAAACACAAATGTCCAGCAAATCTGCATAAACACTCTAGCATCAGTATTACATGTATCTGTTGCTGATTGTTGTAGAATCTGCACCACCCCATACAGATTGTCATGATCATGCAAGTGCTTCCAAGGCACATGTATACTGTACATGAATTCTTTGCGTTCACAATGTAGGTCTTGTATCATTTAATGATCAACATTAGGCTGTGTAACCCAAGTATATCCTTATAAATAATGGTATAAAGGAAAAAAGGATGTCCTTAACCTAATGCAGAAAATTCAAAGGAGAAAACCAGCAAATATATGAACTAAACAACAAAATCTATATAATTCTTGTACAAAAAAAGAACAGAGAAAATGAAAAAAAAAATATATTGTGGAGTTGCCTCATCATTAATAATGTGCACTTGTGATAGATATATCACTTACAGCCAAAATTATCCCTTTATCAATACCAAGCCTCCTGCCAATGTTTCATCAACTGAAAAATGGACCTTCACTGGTATGAATACTTCTATAGGCAAATGTCAACTAATAGAATGTGGAGTAAATATTAGTCCCCTCTAGACCTGGTTTTGAAGGTTAAATTTGCCACTTGAACACATTCATATTAGTGACACTAACATTATTCCCTAGTTGGCAGGTTGCTTTTTGTAGAAATAGCCACCAACACATGCACACAACACAAAATTAAGTTTAATTTTGGTAATGCTATGCTGTATATGCCTCTTTACCAATTGTAGAGTAAATTATGCACATCTTCATTCATAATAAAATTCTTTGAAAACAATACAACATCAACTTTGCAAAGAAGTCATGGTCATACTACAATCACAGGTTAATCTTGTGTTTGCACTGCACAGGATAGACCTTGGTTTGTTGGCATTCGTCTGGCACTCACAAAGAAACAGAAATCAGTGGGCTCTCCCTCACCTTTGACCCTACATGTAGCATTTGGGGTTTCAATGCACCTGTAATAGCAAAGGGTGTATTTTCTTCTGCAGATATTATCATGCTGCAGACTATTCTTGGGCTCTAGCCCCCATACAAAGATCTTAGACCCTTCATGAAATTTACAAGGGCATTCTAAGAAGACACCCTCAATACAAAGATAATAATAATAATAATAAGCATAAATTTGTAGAGCGCAGTTACTATGCAAAATATATTCAGCTACGCTGGTTCAGTACTCCTTTTTACTTAATTCTACCAAGATACTATTCAACCGAACAACTGATTTTTGTTTTGCCATGGGGAATTTGAAGATGTGGTATAAGTGCATGATTTGTTTCTATGGCATGCTGTCAAATTGACAGCATATTCCTTCTTAAATTTGTTTTGTTCCATTAAAAGTAAACTTTTAATACCGGTATGTCTCTTACATGTCTGCTATATTTTTTGTCCTTTCTCACATGTTCCTGGTATGTACATACTTATGTCGAGCTGGTGTCCATTCGTATTCCATGGCATTGGCAGTGAATTCGTGCCAGATAAGGTCGTGAATTCTTCCACCTCATATTCATGAAAATATTAATCCCCTTCCCGGTTAACGATAAAGAAACGACAATCACAAAACACAATTCTACTTCTCTTCCAAGACATTTTTCCTTGACTTCTCTTTCTCTTTGAACTTGCTATTGTTTGGTCATGAAAAAGGTGGAGAAAACTACATACAGAACTGATTGTTTTGTGTAAAATTGCATGTATGCTAATGATGATGACCAGCTGAATATATGAGAGCAGACAAAGGAGGAAAACTGCTCTGTAATACAGTTATTAAATTAAAATAAATCATGGTATGGTGTAAACACTTAACACAGCATAAAATAGCCCTTGAAATTCGAGAAAAGAGCCCTGGAAATAGGTAGCCCCTGAAAATCGAAAAGTAGCCCCCTCCCCCCCCCCCCCCCAATATTTCAAAGATAACAAAAAGTAGCCCCCAAAATAAAAAATACAAAACTTTTTCCCTGCTGTCAATCACTAACTTACAAAAATCATTAAAAATCGACCAGTAAGTCTTGGGGAATGTGTGCTGTACCTTGTTCATCTGTAAGTAAGCAATTTACATGTATACTGGTAAACTTAAACATTCCAAGTTAACATTCAATTGAGTATGCACAGTGGTATTGCTTTCCCCACTTCTTTATTGTTTAAAGTTGTTACAAACTTGTCATGACTCCATTCTTGTTTTAAATACCCACCTACATGTGTCTGTTTGGACATGTAAGTGCAGAGTTTGGAAACTGTTTATTTTTCATTATCAGTAGTGGTATCTATTCTAGGCATAAATATAGAACCTTTATTACACCATTTCCTTTTTAAAGTTTAAAGCACAACACACATGCAGTAAATACTACTACTTTCATTGTCATGAACAGTTGTGTTCTAAACAAAACTTTACTTACAGGAATTAATCAAAATTCCAATTCCAACTCTAAGGTTAAAAGATAACTCAAGTCTAAGGCTAAAGAAAAAAAATACATATATGATTTTAGTGGAAAAAAAATCCCACAGAAAAAGAGCTGATGAAATGATTTTGGGAAAAGTGGAAATTTAAAAGAAAAATTTTGTCATAAATTTATCTGAATGACACAAATTGACAACTCGATCAAGAGTTTGTGATATTATCGCCTCATAATTCTTAATCTCTCTTATCAATTTTGATTAATCAAATTTCTTATTTTATCTCCAAAATTAATTTCCTGATGACTTTGCTCAAAATATCTTGATAAACATGTCCATATAATAATACACTTATCCATAGTAAGATGTATTCATAACATACTATAAATCAGCATTTTTCCAGATATTATAAACTGACAATGACCTGCTAAGCTTGCACAGTTGTATTCTCCCCCTCCCCCCCCCCCCCCATTAACTTTTCTTCACATTTCTGAAAGATAAAAAAATTATGTTTTTATGTACATAAATAAAAATGTACTATAACAATCCTTTTGGTAACTTTATACATATCTTCTTTAATAGTCATGAAGTGTAATAATAATAATAATAATAATAATAATGATAATAGTTGTAGTAGTAGTAATAATAATCATAAATGATCAATTATTAAAATAAATGTATGGAAGTGAGGTAATGATCATTGCACATTCAGTACATGTGCGCCTGCAAAGTCATTTTGTTGAAAATGAATAAGAAATATATAATTTTACCATAGAATTATCATGAATGGAATACCGACGGCCATGGGTCCTTTGAAGTACTAGTTCTGCCGCGAGGTTTAATTTACATAAGTACAATAATTGTCACTGCCTTCTGATCATGTGCAGCTTAATGAAAACAGATGTCTTGACAATAATGATTGGGTAAGCATGTATACAGTCATTGACAAAGGAGCAGAAACCCTCATTTCGGTTTTGTTTGGCTGGTGTGCTCTTGCAGAATATGTCTTTGATTCAGAACACTGCTAGGGGAGCAGCAAACCTGAGAACATGTTAATTTTTGTGATATAAAATTTATTATTACTGATTCTCACACTTTCGCATAGGCGTATGACCTTATTTAACAACGAGAAGGACATGATCTTTATAAGATCCGTGCATTATACTTCTGGAAAACTAAGAGAAAATGGGGAAAACAGGATTATAAATCTCAAACATTCAATTAAAGTATTACCTCTATCTTGTAATATTCATACAATTTTCGAGATGAAACACATAGAATAGTAAATTCAAACTGGTAAGAAGAACTGCACATTGATTTTCTATGATTTAAGCTATTTATTATTTTCTGTGCATGTAGCTACAGCCTATTTCAAATCACTGTCTCTATTTTCTCCCAACTAATTGGCGGCGGACCTCGTAAGATCAAAGTGGAGAAATATGTACAGAATGTTATTGAGATGGCTTTGACAGTCACAATTGCATGAATTGATTAACGTTACGATGAATGTCCATCTATAGCAGGTCCATGATTTTACATACTAATCCATTTTGAGCCAGACGGGTGTTAATTCATATCATTTCAGAGTAACTAAATGCCCTTCTGGTCTCAAACATGCGAAAAGATATCAAAAATTCCTAATGTATATGTACAATTGGTACATGTACATAGTGATTCACTACTAGTATAAGACTCATGACCTATTTTTTTAGGAATCAGACAACACTCAAACTCATAGACATACATGTATAATAAATTTACTACACGAAAAGCAGCACGCGCGGATATCATCACGCGAATTGCATTAGGCTCTGCCTCTTTTGGATCATTTGAAGGGGCCAATAAGCAGCCGTTATCGCCATGATATCGATAACACTGTTGCATTATTCATATCTTTTGCGCATATCAGTTTTATTGTGACACTTTGATTTAAATGCGCATTTGTTGCGCATTTATTGTGCATTAACTGCGCATGCAGTAAGCTGATGCATGTAATTTTTCATAATGCGTACAAACAAATGCTACTAGTTGGAAGCATCTTACAAAATGAATTATTCATTTTTGATCATGAGTATTGATGGGTGCTTAGGTCGGCCTTCTAACGAATCTGGACAAAATGGCAGAGCTTTAGAGGCCTGACTCAAACTGTAGCTATCTCATTGGCTATCCGACTTTCCTTTGATTTGTTTTGATCAGCACTAATATCTATTTCCAATACAAATATTATTGGGACAGAAATTACTCATTAAAAATAGCACAATAATATAGAGCATACACCTCTTTCATTTTTCTCCTTCAACTCTCTACACACATAAGCCACAACAAAACAAATTGTAGGATGTTGGGGTCATGTGTCTGCACGCGTAAACAAAATGAAGCCTTCTCTTTTGTCTTTGTATTTGTTCTCTATAATATTGTCTAACACAAGTGTTAAAAAAAGAAATATTGCTTGTAAACTTCATTAAAATGGCTGTTTTAAATTGACTGTCTGGATACACAACGGCTTTTACTAAACACTCGGGTCGCGTCGCAGTGCGGCGCGCTGGAAAACACTCGGGTCACAGCTCGCTGAGCCAATTTTTTTTTTATGGTGTCTTCAATTCGGCCTACACGATGGGAAACTTTTGTTGCAAATTATCGATTTCTTTACAACCCTTTTTCAGTGTTGTCTTCAAGGCGGGTGCGAGGGGAAATCTACTATAAAAAAAAGTTGAAAGTTGCTCTTCATTAACTGATAAAAAAAAAAGAAGACAAGAATTAGGATTGACAATACGAAAGAAAGAATACTAGGTACATAAACTGCACTTTAAAGAAAGTGTAAGACTGCAAGGAAGAGAATATGACAGAATGGAAACGAGGAAGAATGAAAAGAGTGCGAAGATGAACTGTGGGAAATTAATAAGAGAGGAATACAAACCAATAAAAGAAAGGAATAGTATGGAATGATAGGAGTAAAAGTGTAAAATTTAAAGAATTTATTGACCAGGTTTAACAGTGATAAAGATTTTTTTTCCAAATCACATGATAGAAAAAGAGAAGGTAAATAAAGGGATAGAATAAAATGTAGAATTTTGTTGTTAAAGACTAACATATGAAAATATAGTTAATAAAACTGAATAGGATAGAAATTCAAGGATGGATGGAAATAGAAAAAAAAAAGATGCATTGTGGGAAACAAAGAACACATTATATAAGGGTAAAAAAGGAAAAGAAATACAGAAACAGAGAATATCATTGGTCTTATGGAAATTGTGGTAAAATGCACCAGAAAAATGAGGATAGATGGGGAAGAGATGAATTGCAGAATATAGAATTACACTGAAGAGAAATGAAGGCGGAAATGAAGGGAGAGAAAATATTTAAGATTCGATGATTTCAAATCTGTGCTTCAATAAAATTTTCCCATTGTGTGGGCCGATTTGAAGACACCATAAAAAAAAATTGGCTCAGCGAGCCGCAACTCGAGTGTTTTCCAGCACGCCGCGACCCGAGTGTTCAGTAAAAACCTACACAACCTGTCAGGACACACATCTGGGTATAATGGCAATGAAGGAGAATAATGAACAAGATTAGAAAAAATTTATATGAATTACATTCCAGTTTGAAAAACGTAGTAAGCCATACCTAAATGATTTCATGATGAAAAAGGAAAACTCTTAGCACAACTAAAGGGTTAATAAGAGTAAAAATGTTGTTGCTTTTAAAAAAATCATCAGAAATTTTGTTATAATGAACTATTAAATTCATAATTCATAACTGACAAAAATAAGACAATTTTGAAGCTGCTGACTTCTGCATTTTTCCAGTACGTCTGGTACTAATAATAAAGGCAATTACAGATATTATGGTTTCATGACATAGACTCTAGATCTATACATGTAGATCTAACATTAGTACACCGTTTCTTGTTAACACACTTTTATTTTAACATTAGGAAAATCATCTAAAATGGGCCTTTTTGTACACAAAAAAGGTGTTTTCTATGGACAAAAATATATTGCTAAAGTAGGAATTCCTACTTTCATATGAAAAGTGGCATCTCTGTTTAAACCAGTGGGGTTTGGCAACACCACCAGATCAGTCCCACCAAGGAGTTACCTTGGTCCCACAGAGATCTTTTCTCTGCCTCTCCTCTAGCAAGCTGTATCCTTGTCTGTGTTATGTCTACTTTCGAGATCAATTATACAGAACGGGATTATTACGTAACAGCCAGACGGTACCTATTTCAAGCGACGGTGCATAAACTTACGAGGACACGAAACGTCTACCTTACTGTTGAAGGACAATGCACAATGATATATAGCGGAGCTTTCATGTAAAGGGGATCGGAGCGTACACACTGTGGCATAGGTCGCATACAATCATATACCCGTAAGACCCGTAGTCGAAGGTGACTAGCAAATAATATGAGAATTGACTTACCGTTTCTCTTTTTGAATCGGCATTTCGTTCTTCTTTTCCCGATTCTCGATGCATTTGCGATAAAATTGTTCTCTTATATCTCCGTTATATCTTTCGCCGTAGCACTGTGTAGAAATCGTGTATGAAGTAACAGTTGCTGTCACATAGGCGACTGGGATTCTGGTGTTTACTTCGCGATATCAGCTAGAAGGTCGGCCATTTTGCATGGTTACTTCAGCAAAAACGTCACTCTAGCTAGCGCTAGCGCTAGCTCTAGCTCTAGCTCGCTCCGATTCGAGAGCTGATGCGATGAGAGCTAGCTCGCGTTAGATCCGCATAGCAATGGCTCGTCGATTCCAAAGCGGCGCGGAGTATACCCGGCTCCACCACCACCAGCGAAAGAGTGGGGTATTATTCCATTTCTCATGATCATGATACTAATGGCGTCGCCAAGCCTGACAGGGATGGTTGAAAAATGTTATCGTTTTGGTTGAAAATGTGAAGGAGAATTAGAAAAGAAAAAGAAAAGGGGGTTGGGAGAAAAAAAAAAGAGTTTGATGAAAATAAAGGGCGGGGAGGGGCCTATTGATGTTAACTAAGTTGTTAACCATTCACATTGAAAGGAATGATTATGATTGATAAATTTATGCACTTGCCGCATTTTGTAGGCGTCACTGGACCATGGGAAAGCGAGCTAGGCTCTCTGGGGAGGGGCCCGGACCAGGCTGGTCAATTAGCAGGCTTAATTCGAATCTGTAACAACAAAATATAATAACATTAAAATAAAAATTCAAACATTTGAATAATAGGGGAGGATTCCAGAGTTGCCTAATAAAAAGTGATTTCCTTTCCCTCCTCTCCAAAATTCTCTCTTTGATTCTGCTTCTTTTTCCCATATTTTCATAAGGGAGCATATGCCCCCGTATGCCTTCCCCATTACGTGGGTTTGAATTCAGCCAGCCCGTCAGGAACTTGAGTCCCTCGTCAAGAGGCCACTCTTGATCTTAAAACGGGTGTTCATCGTTATCACCACCACCACCACCATCATCATTAACACCACCACCACTACCATCATCATCATCATCATCACGATCACCACCATGATCATCACCAACACCACTGTACCATCATCATCATCATCATCATCATCATCATCATCATCATCATCATCATCATCATCACGAAAAGGTCGAGAATGTTCAAGAATGATGAGGCCTACAGGAGAGGGGACTCCGAACTGAAGGGTGATGGACATAATTCTAATCACTGCTAATATATGATAGTCCTCTGTATATAATGTCTTGAAGTACTTTGAATACGGTTGCCCGTTTGTGTGAACCTCCCTTCATCCCTACCCAACCCACACACACACACACACATACACACACCCACACACACACACCCTATATTCCGGAAAAGAGAGAGAGGGGGGGGAACAGTAAATTCATTTTTTTTTATGGTTTTCGCAAAATATTTGTTGATTGAAGGGACATTTCTGTATTATTGCACCTCTTCCCAGCTTTCACTTTTTGGTGCCCCTTGGAAAGTTGCATGTGCTTACCTGCCAACCCTTAGATACGTCCCTCTTTCACACCACAAGAGGAGCCCCCTTGTAGAAACTTCCTTTCTTCATCTTCCTTCCGTCCCCCTTTTATTTCCCTCTCCCCCCCCCCCTCCCTCGTTTCTTTAATTCTTTTGCGCCAGAAAAGTGTTAAATATTCCACACCCATAGGCGCCGGAAGCGTGGGGGGGGGGGGCAGAGGGGGCAATTGCCCCATACATTCAAGAGGGGGGGGGGAAATCGATTTTTGCCCCCAAAAGGCTCCCCTCGCAAGAAAAAAAAATCGGATGAAAGGAATGCACTGCAACCATGTAAAATAAGCATAATAATGCTTTAAAATGCAAACGTTTAGGATTCAGAAATCAAATTTTTCATATATACTCGGTCGCTATACGCTCCCTCGTATATTATTGATTCAATGTTTCTCAGTATTCAGAGATTCTGTCTATCATTTGATCTTTTGATTTTATAACACCACAGAGTATACAAAGAGCTTTCTAGTGCTGAGAAATGCAATTTTTCAACAAGAAATACCCTGAATTTTCTTGCTTGCAAAGTTGCAAAAAATCTATTTTGCCCCCTCAGTGAGGCTCCCTCGCAAGGCAATAAGAATTCATTTTGATGTAGATTAATGTATAATGAGCTTTCCTTTGCTCATAAATATGGCCTCCACATTTTACGCTCCCTCGTAGATTAATAAAAACGTTTCTTATAGACTTTAAAAAGCGCGATGTGACAATAAAATGCATGGGTTTTCCTCTGTAAAGGGATAAGGGAATGTTCGTTATCCCCCAAAACAACATTCCATAAACTAAAACTTCTCAACTTGGGGCAGCGTTCCCGAGTTGCATTTTAATAGTCTTCTAAGAAGTGGTGTTTCTTGATACTGAGTTTGGCAAACCCTGCCTACCAAAGGTGCCACAAGCTGGGGAGGGCAGATAGATGCTACCCTTTGAAAATGTGTTGGGGCAAATCAATTTTCGCCGCCCCCTCAGTATTACCCATAAGGCAAATGATTTAATAAGTAAAAAGTCATATCTCCCCCCCCCCTCCCCAGCCTGAGTATCCTCTTGTATAAGTGCCGGAATAATTTTCTGTACAGTTGCACCAACAAAATTGTACAAAAAATTAGCGCGCTCGCTTCGCTCGCGCGGACAAAGCTGTGATTCTGAAGAGTTGCTTTTCGGGAAAAAGGTGTTGGCCCCATCGCGAAAATGTGCCCGTATGCCATTCATAAGTTCATACCGTCCCATTGCCATGCCCGGTCTCTAACCTCTCACGCCATCCTACCATGCTCCTAGCGGTTAACAAAGCTTTGTCAGTATTAATGTTGAAAGATGATGGGAAACAATTCATAATAAAGCAAAGTTTCTTTTTTATTTTCTAAATAAAAAATCTAAACCTTGCACTTTTGAAATATGAAGAAATATGTTTAAAAGGGAGAGAAATGTGCTTGTTCGGGGGGGGGGGCGTAGGGCTGTATGCTTGTAGCATTTGAGGTGGGCCCCCATAAAGGTTTGAGGTGGCCCCCAAGAGTGTTTGCCCCCCTAAGCTGGGACCCTTCTTTTAGTGTTAATGTACTTTATCGATCCCCTCTTAGCAGAGCCTGATGGATTCTCGATCTCACGAGTAAAATTACCAAATAAAACACATTTTCTCTTGAGCGTTCGCTGCATTTATAACCAACTGTGGCGTAATGAGTCAAATATTTTGGGTGGCTGTGTTATCAGAAAAATCAAGGGTAAAAAAAATTGGTCCTCAAGGAAAATGAAGAATAACATTTTTTTTTAAAGGTGTCCAAACGGGCTAGATATAATGTGTTGCTATATATGCCAATGTTGAAGAGATTTTATTCCTTTTTTTTTCACTTTATTTCCACAATAACAGCAAATAATTTTCCAAAGATTTTCATTATATCTCTTTGTTTGTTTGTTTGTTTTGCTTTTATTTTCTGCGTTCCATGCCAGAATCAATATGAGCAAGCAAAAAACAAACGTTAAGAATATTATAGTGGTGAACATAGATTCTGTATACGTATAAACGGTATAATCTAATTTGAATAGTAAATAGATGAATAAATATTGAAGGGATAAAAACAATAACTTAAAAAAAAAAGATCTTGATCGTGATATTATGTGTGTTCATAATAGCTCTCAATTATTATTTCCCCCTTGTGTAATACTGTTAGCATTATGCAGGTAGAAGGGATCCACTCCCAATCCTGATGCTTTATTTTCGCTTTCGTTCCCATTCGTTGGAATATTTCGTATTTTTATTTTTTATTGTTCATTTTTATTGTTATTTTTTTAGTTATACAATCATCTGTCTGTCAGCAAACGGAGAGGGCGTATAAGCCGATTCTGTATCTTTCTTCTCAGAGCAATGCGTCGCTGGGGTGACAAGACCTTGTATCTCAATTTTTTTTGTGAAATTTAGTTCTTTTCATAATCTTATAGCTAGGAACAATTAAAATGTATTTTCAAACCCTCACAGGCTCACATGCCCATCTGCAAAGATTATGGCACTATTGATAAACGAAACTTGACCGCCTCCATAGGCTGTAATGCTAAGGAAGCCATGTTTATGGCTCTCCTGAACATTCAACATTTTTGAGATACAAGGTTTTGTCGCCCCAGCGAATTGGTAACTTGCATGACGTGTACCGATATGTCATTTCCATTGTTTAAATATCAACTATTATGATAATAGTTATTATTATCATCATTATGAAATAACACATAGGGATCATTTGGATTAAAAGGGGAAAAAATAAAGAAATCTTAAGAAGGTATTAGCAGAACATCGAGCCAACGATTTATTATTATCACACTGTATGTTCTCGCAAAAACATATATAGGTTTTCCCGCCCATTTCCGTCATAATTGCATCCGATTTAACGATGCGATCATTCAATTTCGAGCGAATTTGAATGATCGCCGGGATCAACAATCAAAAAGCTAGCTAGTTCATTCAATTCAATTTTTCTTAGCCGCGATTTCCTCACATAAAGACAGTGTAAAAAGCGCATTCAAATTAAAATTGCACGTAAATTCAAATTCGCACCAGCTCCGCCCTGATGAATGCAACCCAGACATCAGTGTGCTTCCAGTGAATGAAGAAGAACAAGTAGAGTAAACAGTGAAAGTTTGAGGAAAATCCGACAATCTGTTCAAGAGTTATGAACTTTGAAAGTTTGAGTAAATCCTTATTATCAGAATTCTTGAATTGGCAATTTTGCCAGTATCTGTGATGTCATCGTGGACAACTCTCCATTCATTTTGTACACAGAATTTAACATTTTCTTTATTTAAAAAAAAAAAATCTTTTGATTTATTACTTGAGTATGACATGGCTACATCAATAATTCTGCAAGCATTTTGGGAAGAATTATGTTGATTCCCGGGGTTGATTCCTGACTTGAAGTTTCATATAAATCAATTTTTAAAAAATATTACGCACAAAATGAATGGAGAGTTGTCCACGATGACATTACAGATGCCAACTCAATTAGGATCCCCTTAATAGGAATTTACTGAAACTTTCAAAATTTATAACTCTTGAACAGATTGTCCGATTTTGCTCGAACTTTCACTGTTTATTTGGTCATCTTTATTCACTAAGAGCACACTGATGCCGGGGTTGCATTTTCCTTTAAGGAATTCATATTTACAAATAGGCAAGCATACAGCATTTGGGCAGTTTTTTTTTTCATTACGGCATAATAATGTTCTTTGTACTCTTGATCTGTTTGAATAAATCATGCAAACTACATTTGCCTTATATTGAAATTTCTTATTCCTCTGACAAACCGTCATCAAAGCATGTAAGAATTGTTATTAATTATACTGTTGGGGAATAAACTGAAGATGGAAGGCAAAATTAGAAAGAAAAGAAATGCATAAAATATGATTAAATTAAACCTTGAAAATGAAAATGATATTACAGTGAAAAGGGTGAATATGACGTGAAAAAAGGCGGTAAGAATTACATTGAACTACAGAACGTGTTTATTTTAAATGAATTTGAACGTTCAAAGTGCGAAAGTGTGTGCCTAAAAGAAGATATTGAAATTGGTATTTTGACGAAATTGAACGTCTATTGGGCGGGAAAACCTATATTTTGTAACTTTTGCGTTTACTCATTTTAACATCAAGAACTCCTCCACCGACTGATTTTTTGGTTTTATTTGATGAAATTCTCTTTCTTTGTAGTTATTTTTCAAGCCTGAATTTACATACTCCGGTAAAAACAAAGCACTTAAGTTCTGAATACATGGATTTATATCGCGAAGGATAGATTATCTGGGAGTCAGTAAGAGCTATTGCATCCACCCCAGACAAGTTCATTTATAAGAAACATGTAAAAGCAATTGAACAATCAGTTTCATTTTCTCCTTTTGTACTGTTTGAAAAAGAGAAAACGTCATTTTTTTTGGGGGGGGGGTATGGATCTACATCTGAACTTGTGTCGATTTGTATTTGCTGACAGTTACCATGAGGCGCCATGGTAAAATCACTTCAAATCTTCTTTTTTTTTTAACCTGGAGGAAATCATTCTTTAAAAATTAGTGTTAATTTATCCAATATCGATCCCCTCAATCTAATATCAGAACCTGATGGATTACCGATCTCACGAGCAAAATTACAAAATAATACAAACAGAAAGCACTTAAGTTCTGAATACTTGGATTTATATCGCGAGGGAGAGATTAAATGAGAGTCAGTAAGAGCTATTTCAACTCCAGTCAAGTTCAGTTCTAAGAAGCATGCGAAAGCAATTGAACAATCAATTTCATTTTCTCCTATGTACTGCTTGAAAAAGTGGAAACGTCAATTAATACATATTTTCTGATGATATATACTTTTGTTATGTCAATACAATAATGATGTACTCTGTAAATGCAATTGCAAAATAAATACAATCTCTCAGGAAATAAAATTGGATGAATTATTTAAGCAGCATGGCTTATGAGGGCGGTATTTCTTACGTATCGATGTAACCATTGCACCTGCTCTTGTTCTTCAGCTGCTGCAACCAACAGGCCTTTGAAACTTCAATGTCAACTTCGAGAGCGATATGACCAGGGGCGGCGCCAGGGTATTTTGATGTGGGGCAAGATGACCCATAGGTAAATTCATTTACGTTTTAAATGAGAAAATAAGGGTATTATAATAGTTGCATGACCCAGCCCTCTCTTTTCCGGTATTCTTCTTTCTTCCTCCTCAGCTCCTCTTTTCTTTTCTTTTTTTGTTGTTGATCACTTGAAAAATCATGTAGCGCCGCCCCTGGATATGACAGCAATTTAGTATTCTCATGCGAAACTCTCAGAACCGCAAAGAAGCACACTTTTTACTAACTCATTCAAATATCCCAGTCAATATGGTTTGCTTCATGATCATATCATCATCTAATAATTAAAAAAATATAACGCATTACATTTAACATTTCAATGCGCTTTACTCGATATCATTCTTTGTTATGATATTATGTATTATGAGTAAAGAGAGCAAGAGAGGGGAGGGGAGGGGAGGGAGAGAGATAGAGAGAGAGAGAGAGAGAGAGAGAGAGAGAGAGAGAGAGAGAGAGAGAGGAGAGAAAGGGGAGAGATGGATATGAGGCGTAATTTATTATTTGCCAGTTTATACATGAACAGTAGCACCAATATAAGCCTTTATATAACTCTTTTTTTAAAAATCTGTATGACACAAAGAAAAATCTTGACACTTCCCACATAGGTCCTACATAGGTAGTCCTTCCTTTGCCACCTGTTCGAAAGATATAGTGCCATTCTTCTCTTATTTGTTGCCTATTATGTTTAAGGGGTTCCCAGCGGATGAACTATTTATAAACTCCACATGCATTGAGTAACTCGCTCTATTATATCTTTTCAGGAGCATATTATCCATCGGTGATCTTTCATCTTTTATTTCTCGACGCGCACGCCGGATTACGTCACTTTGTTTGTGGCACACTTAACACCTCACTCATGGGATGTAGATCTAAAGCTCGAGCAGAGAATGAACAATAGTGCTTAATCATATCACAATAGGCGACGGAAACTCCCTCATCAGATCGACAGACGGGGTTTATTTGGAGAGAAAAGAAAAGCTCCAGCAATGATGCGAGTTTTTTAAATGGGTAATTTATTTGGGATTGCGGGGCATATAATAGTGCACTTGATAACAGTCTTTTGTGCGTGTTCCGTTTTACAGGGTTTACAGGCATATAAATGTTCAAGAGAGTCATTCGGTTGTCAGAGCTCCGTGGGAAGGCACGCTTTTCTTGAACATTGCAGCTTGCACTTCGCTACATGCTTTCCTAAACAAACTTCCCTGAATATACTTTGTGACCAAAAGTAAACGTGTAGGATTTTTGTGCCAATATATTTGGTATTTGGAAGATGTCACCGGTTGTGATCAGAAATCGAATGCGTACACGATCTGTAAGTCGTGCGGATGCAGGAGATAGCTCGACGAGGAAATCATTGGTGAGACATGATCAGCGTCCACGGAGGCGATCTCATGTCGAAGAAGATAACATGATGACAAAGAGAGAGCTTGCCAAGACCATAGCTGAATTCAGGGTAGGATCGTCAACCGGAACGAAGGGTTCGAATGAAGAGATAGTGGGCGATATGGATATCCATGTTGATGAGCCTAAACATAAAGATGGTGAGTCTGGGCCTATTTATCTGAGCATCTTCTATCCTGAAGCTTTGCTTTAAGAGTTTGAAGTCGCTGTTACAGTTTATCCATGAACTCACTTCGTTTACTTTATCATGATGCATGAATCCATCTTAAAATGCTTTTCAAACGCATATAGTTTCATGAGGAAATATAATTCAGTGTGGTATCACAAATGATTTTTCATTTTTATAGGCCTCATTTTACGGCAACAAAGTACAAAAGTAGCACTGTTTCTTTTTCTCTTTATAGCTTTTACTTTTGCGTTTCACTATGCCACAAACACAGTAGTCGCACCTTTCCATAGGCAATTTACGTTCTAAGATATAGTTCATATTCCTTCTTCGTCATCTCTGGCAGTATATCAGCGGGTATATCAGTTCTTATCATCTGTTAACTTTTGGGGTAATATACTTAAGAACTGCTATTGATACAAATGGTACGTGTATATGAATAAAATGCGGGCTGCATTATAGATGCGTCACAGTTATCGATCTGCATGCACTTAACCATCTGCGCTGTAACACAAAGAACTATAAATTCACACTGTAAATCTTAATTGTTACAGGGTAAAGCTCTCAGGAAATGATGCACTGTTAACAAAGAAATCTAAAATAAAGCACCCGTTCGTTTTATCTTTGCAATATCAAGTATGTAAAGGAGCTTGATTTATTTGAGTTGCACCTTGGAAACTGTTTCCCCTGCACATTAGAATCTGATCTGTATACGTGTATATAAAACACAATTACTTTTATACGCATTGACCAGTCATAAAAGTCATCTGCAAAACTTATTAAACAATTTGTAATTTTTCTAAGTTATTTCATGGCTTGAGCATGGTATCATTTTTGTTTTAATTTTTGGCACGTTCGCTTGATTTACTCCCCCCCCCCCCCCACTCCGAATATGACAAAGCTTGTGTCGCTCGTTATGACAAACAATAAAAGCAATTTCAGGCCCGTATCTGGAATTCGATCTTCTTTCAACTTCCGCTCTTTTTTGCAGGTTAATTACATTGTACAATGGAGCTCTATTGATTATCTTTATGTTAGACGGGGCAATGAAGACGATCAGATAATAATTCCAACAAATAAATGACCGATGCGGGCGGAAGAAACATAAAAGCACTCATTAATTCTTACAGGGGGGGGGGAGACAAAGTTACTACAAAATGTGAAATGTTTGTTGTTTGTTATGTGCGTTTGTACAACGCATTTTTCCTAATAAAATAATTGTTGTATTAGTATTTTAGACATACTTTTTTTCTTTGATTCAAATTAAAGAACTGTCACCCGTCAAGGACCAGTCATTTCCAACTCAACCGTCTATCGTCAAAGATAAACTGCACGAGCCGTCAAGTGAGACTCCTCAGGTAAACCACACCCAAACCCCCACCACCATCCAGCACAACGAGCAAACAACTCATCCGGATAACAATGGGAGCGCATCTTTGGAAGAAGCAACATCCCGACCTGCAGGTTCACATCGGAGAGGTTTCACATCAAGTGAAAGAGAACTACTCGAAGCCGCCTTCCATATCTCAGATAATCCAGGGTCAGCTACCATGAAACTACTCGTACATCTCACTGGGTTGGATAAGAAGAAAATCAGGGTGAGAAATATTGCTATGAATAATGATAACAGTAGCAATACTACTACTACTACTACTACTACTACTACTACTACTACTACTACTACTACTACTACCACTACTACTACTACTACCACTACTACCACTACTACCACTACTACCACTACTACTACTACTACTACTACCACTACTACTACCACTACTACTACCACTACTACTACTACTACTACTACTACTTCTTCTACTACCACTACTACTACCACTACTACTACTACCACTACTACTACTACTACTACTACTACTACTACTACTACTACTACTACCACTACTTCCACTACTACTACTACTTCTACTACTACTACTACTACTACTACTACTACTACTACTACTCATAATATACATGTCATACTAATGATAATGAAAACAATGATGATGATGATGATGATGATGATGATGATAATAATAATAATAATAATAATGATAATAATAATAATGATACTTCTACTACTACTACTACTACTACTACTACTACTACTACTACTACTACTACTACTACTATTAATGATAATGATAATGATAATAATGATCATAATAATGATCATAATAATAATAATTTTATGTTTACAAAGCACACAAATGTGCCTGAAGAGGCACCCGATAATGGCTTTGTTGCAATAATTCATTTAGAATTAATTTTCTTACTTTGAACAAATTTTCTTGAATTGAGATGATGGCCAAGAAGAGAAGGGGACAATTTCATTGAAACACGAAATACATGTAATCCATTCACTGTCATGAAAAAGTTGAGAAATTTTAACCTCCAATATTCAAATCATAATAGTATGTACATTTTTTTCTCTAAGAAACTGGGCAGTTGGAAAGTTTTGCGCTTGTTGACTTTGAATCTTTGTCATATACTAATCTGGAATGAAATGTATTATCCTCTTACATGAATCTCAAATCTTAACTCTTTGACAACTTAATTCTCGAAATCCCATAGACTTAATATGGGGACCAACTGTTTCCAGTAGCCTAGGAGTTAAGAAGCATATTTCGCATATGATGGGATGGCAATAGGACATGCCGCATAGTACCACAGTTGCCCATATTTTGTTCTACAGTTATTCATTTAAGTGATTATGGTCGAATTAATTTCCTCATCTCCTATGTTGTAATCTTACAGGGATGGTTTAGAACAAGGAGACTCCGTCAAGAAAGAGAGGAAGCCAAAGGAACATCATCTGAAAACACACCACCATCCATGACTGAAACAAAGTATCAGGTACCACCACAGTACTGGCCAGAACCTTTGAGATTCTCTCACATGCAACAACCATATCCAGGTTACAACTACAGGGCTCCAGCAAGGTTACCAGCAGTGCCGTCAGAAGTACCTTCAATAACACCATCCTTGCCATCCAAGGTACCATCAGCCTACTTGTATCCACCAATAGCACCAACTTGTGCACCAACCATGGGATTCTTGCCTGCACCACCACCACCAAGCACCTGGTATCCACCACTTGGTTTCAGTACCAGTCTATCATCACAGCCTACAATCACAAAGGATGGCCCCTTATCAGCATCACAAGCAACATCAACAATGGGAATGCGTGAGGCACCTACTGGACCTTTGTACCGATCACTCAGTTCTGGACATCCATCTCAAGGTGTCATCCCACCATTAGTCCCCACACCATCTGGAATGCTACCCAGTGGCTTCCTGCAACCCTGGTCCTCTCTTGGATACTATGCACCTCCAGGTGTTACCCCTCAGCATCCAGGTGTGACACCATGCCCTAAACATCCAGCCATGCCATACTGCAATCCTTGGTACTCCATGCTACCCAATCAGAATCCAGCACAAGCTGAAACTTCAGTGGTGAATACCTCATCAACCGCGCAGAGCGTTAAAACTCTACCATCCCAAGTCGCACGTACCATACAAGAAGTCCCTGAGACAGAGTCAGAAACATCTTTTACGATTTAAGATACTACTTATGAATGGTTTCATCTTTTGTCCTAAGTCTAGACAATCACAAAGCACCCTTTGACCTACATACTTGGAGAGTGTTTGCCCAACAGTTTTGCTTTTTGCATGCTTACCTTACCAAAACAGTAAACTCACTGACAATTTACTTCTTGTGTCAGATGTATCCCTGCATATATCACACACACCTCCTTTGATTATACCATGCAATCACTTGCAGCTCAGTGAATATTGTAAATTATCATGATTATAATGATGATTATCGAGTTGTGACCATTCAATTTCAATAAGAAACATTTTGTAGAAAAAGTGTTTCAAAATAATTAGTTTTTCCATATCCTAAACCAATGATAACCCAGTGGTTCTTTGTGTACAGGGGATGGATGGTGTATGCAACACGATGAATTTCAACTCTTGTAATAAAACAACAACCCAAAGCCCATAACTCAGAGCAATCAACCAAATCAAATCATTTCCAGTATTATTTATTTTGGATGACTTGCCACATATATTTCAAGCATATTATAGATAATTTACTTTTCATGCAATGTACATGTATAGTAAGCTATTTGAGTGAATAAAATATCAAATAAACTCCAATCAATGAAATGTATGAATTCATTATGTCCAGTTTCTACATCAAGCCATAGGTGATTTCAAATAAACAATGTTTAGCAGACATTCAGATGATTCTTTAGCAATATATTTCTACTGTTATTTAATGATAACTAGAATGCTTTCTTTACACAATCTTGTTTGACATAGCTCCTCCTCAAATCTACTTATAATAATACAAGCTTTGGATACATCAGCTCTCGGTCAATTTACATGTCACATAATATGTACACATGGCAGGCAAGAAATACATTACACAATTTACAAATTAAAATGACATACAAAATAAATTTCATCAGTACTCTGAAAGCATAGATACTGTGTAAATAATTTTGTAGTCATCATCAATAAAATTATTAGGCAGCTGCAGTTCTAACAGAACTGGTAAGTTTGCATACTTCACAAGTGAAAGATAACATATAAAAGAAAAGAAATTATTACATGAGAAATTTGTATACCGAAATTATTTCATTTTCAAACTCCAATGAATTTATTGAAGTTGAAAAATCTAAAAATCTATGTAACCAAAATGAAATACAAACTGGTTATTCAATCAAGTGAACATCATTAATGATCCACTCATAAGTACATGTATGTGATCAAGTTGTATTTATCAAGTCTTCCTTGAAGACATTCACAAGTACAATCAAACAACACAGTCACACAAAATACCCACTATTTTGCAAACAAGAACATTCTTTCTTACTGAATTTAGCTCTGTAAATGTAAATGCCAGCCTTACTAAACACTCTTCTCAGGCTGCAATTTGACCTTGCATTCCAAGAATTAAGGAATATTGTCTGACATAGCAATGATTTAGTCCAAACTAAACAATCATTGTGTTTTTACAGCAATATCATTATCTGTTGTTAATGTATTTTCATGATGAATGTTACAATACATTTACTAAGAATTATTTTTCTCTAATACTAGGGTGACATTATAATCTACAATGATCACAGTATCATTTGTAAAAATTGTATCACTGAGACAATACTCAAGATACATTTAAACTCTCTAAGAAAATACTTCCATATCAATAATTATTCTTAAATATATTAATGTACTGATGTGCTTCAATTTGATGCAAATATTTCATTAAAGAAGATACAGATTTTAAGAACTATGATTATTGTATGGCAACAAAAAAATTGAATGGAACAGACAATTATCACCCCCAAGTCAAGACAATGTCATGTCATACTAACAAAGAATGGAACACATTCCCAACTTGAATGTTGGGAATATGTTCCCAGATATAGACCTTGGAACAAGGCACAGCAAAATGGATGGGCTGGAAGCGCTTTATGAATGGCACATCAAATCAGGCTCAAGTTATAATAGATTGCTAAACAATGTCAACTCAGATGGCATAGTCACTTCATTTCATTTCATAAAACAAGAGAATAGTTACATCCATAAATACTTAAAGAGACACGTTTGGAGTTGTTACAGCCTTCATTATTTGATAAACATACATCATACATCTATTGCAACAATTTATTTACTTAAGGTTAGTATTCTTAAAATAAAACTGATAGCTTATTATGACTGATATTCAATTAATACATAATAGTGGCAAAAATGATAAAAGGAGTGTATGGGTCATTCATTTAAGAAGAAAACACAAAAGTTTATAATTTCACATCTAAGTGTTACTTGACAAAAAGCTCAATCCACCTATTGCATAATAATCTTCAATAATAAGCACAGTGGAGAGGATGATCTATAATGTTCCTACTGACACAAATGTTCCTCCTGACATATAAATATGATTATATTGGTGGATTCTTGTACCTGGTAAAAGATGTGTTATGAGGTAACATCATAACAATGGAATGATGAGTTAAGTACAAATCTTAACTTGTTTCCATAATGAAATAGAACTAATTTCATTACAGTTAACCATTGATCATTTTTGTAAATACTTTGCATAAAATAAAGACCTACAGTAGTGAAGAGAGATCTACTTTGTGTATTATATTTTGTAGTCAAATCTTGGTTTGTAGTTAATGTAAAAAGGAAAGTTCCCAATAAGACAATGCAACTCTATGATCACATCAAATGGAATAACAGTTCACTGGTACTCCTATAATCATAATTTTTCTGTCATGTTCAGTACACAGACAATGTAGAATTTGAGTAAGCCGTGCAATCAGGACATTTTTTCCTATTTTACATTCTAACAAGAAACATCTTAAGACACCAAAGATGCACCTCTGATATAAAGATTTATCAAAGTGGAGCATGGCATGGTAGTTCATATAATAATGAAGTTACTGCCAGTGTTTCACTGATATCTATACTTTGAAGCTTACTAATGCCTTTCCTACATACTTCATAAGCAAGCAGATGTGTCACAATAATAAAAAGAGCACTCTCCAGTATTTTTACTAATCTGAAGGATTATCTGTGCTTTAGACCTATATATCTCATATCCCTCGGACAAGATGTGATTAATGACCATGTGTTCAGCTGGTTGAGATGGAGATGGGCAATTTACTTTGCCTTAGACCTCCATTTCTCTGCATCCTCCTTCCGTGCATCTGGTAGCATCTGATTTCTGACCCCACCGAGGACACTGGACGTTGCCTCTGTTGCTAAGATGAGAGGGCGTATAACAGAGGGTGGTATCTGACGTAGGATACCTCCTACTGCTCCTGATACACCCTTATGTTCATGTTCTTCCATGGCTGTCTGCATGATAGCTGTAGCAGTATCACCCAAACCCTGTAATCATGAAACAAATAATATGATCACAGTGCTATATACAGAATATATTTCACCATCTGTAGGGGCTGAAACTGTATCTTTCCTATACCTGAGAGTTCCTCATAATTTCTTTTTCGATTCCAGTGTCCTTTCATTATATTTGCTTTTTTGTACCTTCTGTATCTTCTTCTTTTTCTGTATCCTTTATCTCAAACAACTTATTTTGTTCTTGTCACTTTCTTCTATTTGTTTCTCTCAAATTCTATCTCTTCTGTTTTTTTTCCCTTCATCCCTCTTGACCTAACATTGTCAGAAAATTTATACGCATTTTTGTCGTGGACACTTTTAGCTCTAAAAGCCTCTGCACATTTTCTATGCTAAAAACAAACTAGATGAATCTTCGACCACGCGTGGTCGAACTTTATGCCTCCACCATTACCAAATCAGAAATAAATGGCACTTCATGTTGATTTATTTTCATTTATACAATTGACCTTTGACCTTGTGACCCCCAAATCTAATGAGAGCATTGCCCTTTCCATATGCATACATGAGCCAAGTTTGTTGAACCGTCAAATGGTTACTAAGTTATCACAAGAACGAACCATTTCTATGTACATAATGACCTCTATGACCTTTGACCTTTGACCTTGAGACCCCAAAATCTAATCAGATCATTGTCCCTCCCATATGCATACCTGTGCCAAGTTTGAGGTTGATCGGTCAAATGGTTGTTGAGTTATGGTGAAAACGAACCATTTGTATGTGTATTATTACCTCTATGACCTTGACCTTTGACCTTGAGACTCCAAAATCTAATCAGATCATTGTCCCTCCCATATGCATACACGAGCCAAGTTTGAAGTTGATCTGTCAAACGGTTCTTAAGTTATCGCGAGAACGAAAATGGGACGGACGGACGGATGGATGGACGACCCGAAAACGTAATGCCTCCGGCAACCACCTACGGTGGGCGGAGGCATAACAAAGTGGGGGTTAGTAGCTTCCTGTAGCATATAGTGTGCCTTCCTACCTCTCTGACTACATTGATAGCATTAGCCATTCCTTCTCTGAAGTCTGTAGGTTGTCTAGCCAATCTCTGCTGACCAAATGGACCATATGTGATGGCTCGACTAGACACACTGGGACCTGGGGATACTACATCATACGCCGTCTCTGCAGCAACCTATCAAACAAAAAAAATGAACTTGTCATTTGAACAGTCAATGAAAATATTGATTTGTCCTCTTGATAATATTTTTTTTCTAAAAGCTTAATCTGACAATCTGTGATGAAAAATGTTTCTCTCATTAATTTACAGTTACATGTAAGGGTTAATAAGCTTTGATTTTTATGAGATGTTTAGAAAAAACTGAGGGAACTTATATACAGATCATTTAATGTGGAAGAGAGCTAAGTGGTTATAAAACAGACCACGGAAAATGCATGTAAACTATAATGAAATGAATTAAATTGTGCTATAGGATTTATCAACAAGAGGCTTGTTGCATACCTGAAGAAGTTTGACAAATCTGTTGGTTAGTTCTACGACAGCCATTGCAGTGGATGTACCAAACGAGTTGGCGCCTCTCTGGATACCTCTGACAAGGCGTCCATCTCTCTTGTACTGTTCAACAGGTAACCTCACCAGATCAAACATGCCTTGGACTGAAAGAAATGTATCAATCATAATATTAGATTTAGATTCTCATGTCAACCATTCAGTGTCCTACATTTTCATTTACATTGGTTCAATAACTTCTGTATCTGCAAGCTCCTCAATAATCCATAGAGTGACACGCAGATTACTCTCAATGTATTTTCCATTGTTATATATGAATTACTTCATCCAAATAATTCAAATATTTTTAAAGTTTAGGTGATGATTTATAAATCAGGCAGGCTCATTTGGATGAATAAATACTTACAGAGTTGAACAAAGGAATGCATTGGTCCTACACCTCCTAGTACTCTAGGTAGTTGAGATTTCTTGATATCTTGAGCCCATTCATTCAGCGCATACAGAATTAGTCTGTCAATACCAAGCAATCTAGAAACAAGAATATAAATCACAAAATCATATGTAGGCCTTCACAACATCAAATACATCAAAGTAAACTAGACTGTAGAATACAAATGACTAGTTGTAACACTTATTAAACTGTTCATGATTCCCTGCAATCAACTGACAGCTGAAACAGATATTGACCATGATGGTTGCAGGGAATACGCTATGGCTCCGCATTTCATTTTTTTCTGACATTTGCAAATTGATTACATTCCTTCTGTTAGTAGGTATGACAGTATAATAAGTCTTTTCACCCGTATATTTTCCCAACAAAAGTAAGATACATACATGCATACATTCAAGCTTATACTTTAAATGGTATTGGAATCTATGAACTTACCCATGTCTATGATGTAGTCTCTTTAATGTCAGTTCCGAATGGTTGAGTTGACCTAAACCAACCAGAAGACCTAGGAATGTACCCTGCAAATAGAAAAAAATAAAAATAAAAAACATCAACACAATGATCTTAAACAAGTATAGGCAGAAAATTCAATACACCTTCATTCCACAAACAAAATAAAGTAAACCCATTTTTTCCTGCTTTAAATGAATGAAATTAGAGGTTTAATAAACAACCTGAGGTAAAACTCATCTTCAGTGCCCCATTACATGCAGCAAAAAAAGGTGTGGATCAATCAAACTCTTACAAAGTTAGCACAAAATATGACATCACAACAATAGTCTGCTCAGCTTTTGACAAACTCTTCTTCATTTGAGCTTTAATTAATGCTGACACATACTGTGCATCTCACTATCACGGCTATATGTGAACAGTGTGGGGGTATGCTGCTGGATACGTGAATACTTACTTGATCCATGTCAACACGCTTTCCTTCATAATCCAACTTGATGAGCACATCAGGAGAGAACACAAAGGACCTACACAGAAATAAAAGAGTTTGCATTACACACATGATTTACCAAACTTGGTTTATTGATTTTACCAACATTCAGAAGTATCAGACTGATGATCACTTATGTTTCAGTAAATGCTATTATGATAAAAGAACATAAGAATGTGATATAAGATAGAAAGACACAGAGGATAAAGAATACCATTTATTATCAAGAGAAAACAAAAACAATAAAATGCTATTCAACTATTCAATATCTATTTCCACACAATATACGATTTTAATACAATTGTCATATTCTGCATTACCATTAAAATTTCTATTACATTTACAGGTGTCTTTCTCGGTATCATGTCTTTCCCAATTGATGCATCTGATGATATCAGGTCTACTCTGATATATAAGAATGTTGCCTATTCATGTTGCATTATATTATAACTGAAAGTTTACCAAGATATGTGACTTACTTGAAGAAGATAGGTTGAGGAGGAGAGTTAGATGCTTTCATCTTATCATTGGCTGATGGACTACTGATGGGATGATCTGATTGGACGGGTTGACTAGGAATGATTTGGGGTGGGGCATCTGCTATCCTCACTTTACCTGTCTTCTTGTTTGTTGGAGATACACTAGGCTTATGTTCTGAAAAGAAAAGCAAAATGTTTCTTTAACCCGTTGAGCATGATTTGATTTCAGTATAACACACATTTTCTATAGACCCTAGCCCCGAGTTATGTCAGGCTTGGGGTTCAACCGGTTAAAATGCACAAATTAGAACAAAAATGATGCGCAGCTCTTGAAACTTGAAAAAACGTTTCTCCAACAATGTTTATAATAACATATAAAAACTCTTCCCTGGCATGTTATTGTATCATGTAGGTGAAGAAGTGGGGTCATACAATGCAAAGATCTATTCTGAAACAGTAGTCTATATACTCTTCCATGTGAAATAAAGGTTGAAAATGTAAATATATTGCACCCAATACTTCTAAAAACTTTTGATAAATGTAATATACTTCTGAAGTATCATTCTTTTCATTTTCAATTTGAAAAATCTTTAATTAATGATAAAGACAATCTCAAAACCATGCAGTGAAGCACTTGAATGCACTCTCCCCTTTATGAGTCAAACTATGAGATATGGCTCTAAATATGAGTTTATTATACCTGGACTGGGAACACTGCCTGCTTCTGATGACACCTCAGTGAAGAAATCTCTCAAGAAAAACAAAGCATCCTGTACAAAGTAATATAAACATCAATTTGGTTGGTTGGAATATTCTTTCTGATAGAGGCAGATTCATTGAATTTCAAGCTTAACATTCAACTCTCCATGCATTTAGTAATAATTTCATAAGGGTCTATCAATAAATATTTGCTTCTCTCCTTTTTGCCTCAAACTATGTTGTGGAAGTGGTGCAACAAGGGTCCCTTGCATTGGAAGTTTTTAAATGAGACATACTATAACTTCCTTTAACTTTGTGTTGAATGCGTATGTGAGCATACAGGCATCAAAAATATCAAGATATCTCACTCCATACGAACATTAGAATATATTCTCTATTCACTTTCCATACAGTATGAAATAATTTGACAAGAAACATAACAACACAGACAAGGAAAGTGATTCAGTCAATGCTCATTATAATCCTGAATGATTATCTAAAAAGGACACAAGAATGTCAAACTGACCTGGTCTATGTTGAATCTGAGCGGCTGAAGAGATACTCTTAGACAACATTCCTCTGTGTCTACATCAGGATCTGGTCTGATATGAAGAGCTTTCACTAGCACCTATTATAACAGCATAGAAGAGAAAAGGGAAATGAAAAATAAATATCAGCCATGCACAATAGCAAAACTTTATTTCATTAATTCATTAATTTCATCGTTTTAGGTTATAAAAAATGTGCAAAGCCAATAATCATACAATCACAATACAAAAGAACACTGTTATGGGAAGGAATAATTCCAACTTCTAAAAAATAGCCTTCTTTGGTAACAAAGGGCATTTTCTCAATGCTTGTATCATCATCTTGATATATAAAAAAAACCCAAAACTATATTGCAAGTGGGTATGTACGTTTAACGACAGAAAAAAATGAAATAAATTTGATTTCAACAATAGCATACCATATTTGCATGGGTTCTCTTTGGTCTGGCTTCTGAGGAATAAAGATACAAGAACTTGTTGATCTGGGACTGAGCTAGACGATCTCGAACCTCAATATCATTGATCAAGAGGATCTGTCTTGAAGATTGCTTAGCATCGGAAGGATAGGTTTCATGACGGAAGCGGACCTAGAAAGAAAGGTAAGAAAGTTATCAAAAACAGGGATAACAAAAAGGTTCCAAAGAAAAAGAAGACAGAATATATCAAATGATTAATGCTTTTCAAAAATGCAGCATCATTTTGTTTGATTTTGTATTTCTTAGCTAAATTCTGAAATTAATTTTTTTTCTACTATGTGTCTCCTCAGAGATACAGATATGCAATTAATCAAAAAATAACAACATTCTCATCAAAACTGCAGATAAAATCTCAATAAACTTCTAAGTGCCTTATTACCTTTTGAATTTCATCCAAGAAATAAAGTTTGCCTAGTGAACTCAATGGGATCAACATTTGACATATTGAGTAAAAGGTAATATCAACAAGTTGTTCATACTTTGTTCATTTGTAGTTCCATGAGCACAGAATGGTCCCTCTCCGGTCCTCCTCTCTCTTGCCATCTAATGTTAACTACATTGTGAGTTGGCTTATCTCCTTGTCTCCTGAGAGGGGAACTGCCACCACTCCCTGCTGGTTGCCTGATCAAGTAAAAAATATTTGAATGCACATTGCAAAATAAGCACAAGGCAATACAGATGTTACATAAGATGTACATGCTAAGAGGCATTTGGATCATATATTTTTTCACAACCAAAGATGGTAATAATCCTTCCAATGATGATGTGAGCCCACTTCTTTTGTTTTCATCTACCTTTTGATTATGACATGTATGTAACATCTTCTCTGTCCTCTCTCAGTTTATCCCTTTAATGATTTGTTGCCACACATGGCTGTATTTTTCATACTTCATGAATTCAGAGCAATTTTTTTACAAGCAACTGCTTAGTGACACATGATACCTGCTACAAGACTTGCATCTACTATAGTATATTTATTCAGTCTATCTCACCTTTTGTCTCCACAGTGTGCTGGACTGCTACTTCTAAGATCTACAGGAGTTATAATAAGAAAATGAAGGTTGCAATTAACAAGAAGTCAAGTTAAATTCAGCAATATTATCAAAAATCTAAATGTTTTCTCTATCAAAAAATTATTCATGATATTCAGCCTTACATTTTATTAGCTTCAGAAACTTGAATATGAACAAACTACTTTTGGATCTTGACATAGTACTTACGGAGAGTACTATGTAAAGATTCTCACATAGTGTACAGCTAAATCTATGTTACAAGTAGTACAATAGAACATGCTGAATATCACACACTGGATATGTACTTAGATTCTAACTACATGTATTTTCATTAATCAAAAAGGGAGTGTCTTTTCACAGCAACTCTTGGGTGCTGTGAAATTCTGTCTACACTAAATGCTGATATAAAATATCATTAAAGCCTGATAACAAAAAAACAAACAAACAAACAAACATGGATTCATGGAGTCAACAAGAGCTGGATACACTAATGAACATTTTGCAGAAATTTTGGAAGACATCTTCCATCCATGTTCAAGATAGACAGCTTCATCCGCAAAGAAGAAGGCAAAGTCTTACCTGGTTTATAGATCTTTTTAGTTGACCCTGATGACCTAAGATCATGACCTCCATAGATATGCCATACTACAGTCATCTCCTGTAATGTGTATCTCATGGTTGGAGTAGGGAAGTCTATAGGAGCATTCAGTTGGTCACCTCGACACATAGGAGGAGGAAAGTGATCTTGCTTGATGTTGACTGGTCCATCATCTAATACCTTGACCTCTGGTTCACCATCATGTCTCTGCAAATACACGGAGTAAATCACATCAAATTTCATTCTTACTTGTCACTTCAGTAAAGTCATGCCTTTTGTGACAAATGGGGAAGTGTTTGAAATGATTTCCTGAGGACCAGAATTACATGGCAGGGGCCAGGTATTCTTCTCATACATACCCTGCCTCCCCCAAAACCCCATCAAAAACCCAAACAAAACAAGAAAAAAAAAACCCAACCCCCCCCCCCCCCCAAAAAAAAAAAAAAAAAAAAAAACCCACCCCTCACATCCCCCCCCCCAAAAAAAAAGATAAAAAAGGGTGAAATTCTTACTTTGAGAACTTCTTTTGTTAACTAGTGAATAATGGTCATTACAACACCTAGATAACTTCCACCAGTGGATCAGGTGAAATAAGCAAACTGCACATACCAGCACACCCATGCCAGGGTCATCCAAAACACAGAACTCATCATCGTTGTAATCTGGTTCTACCCAGCTACCAGCACTCCCTGGGGATACGCCTACTGATGCAGGACTGGTCCCTGGAGGTGTTATATCGATCAACACCTCCACATCATCATCGTCTTCATCTTCCTTCTCCTCATCAACCATGCCTTCATCTTCATCAGGGAAAAGAAACATCTCTGCTCCAGTATCATGCTTCAAAGTACACGGAATGTGGACTACATGCTCTGGAGTAGCAAGGAGTAGGAAAGAAGACAAGTTTTGAAAGATAATCAACATAATGAGAGCAATATGGCTAATTATCTTTGTACATATGACTTTCAGTACAGAATATCTTACATTGGAAGTTTTTTTAATTGTCATAGTCACTTTCAAATAGTGACGAATGTAGCACCACTGTATTGGGAGCTATGTAAACAAATATTTCATGAAGACATCTACATCTAAGTGTGGATTCTATGTCATCCATATTGATAAAACAATACCAATCTGTCCTTGAAAATGAAAACTATGTGATCTTTTGAAATAAACGTCCTGATTTGTGGATTTGTTTAACTGATATACTGTATTTAATAGAATGTGATTAAACTTTCAAGTCATATACAGATGTACATGCATCTCTGTACTGATTAAAAGATGCGACAATGACTAACCTCTGTCTTTAGGTGAGCTCTTAGGAGATGGTGAATCACCATTCAATTCTCTCATAGCTTCCTCCATCAGTTGCTTCATTTGATCAGAATGACTGTGAGAGACAGGACTATCTCCTTTGGTTTGTTTGGGTGAAGGCTCCTCCTATAATCAAGAAAAAACATGCAAACATTATCAAATCACATTTTCATGAAAATCTGATCATCTGATCAGAGTAAGTGTGAGAGACAGGACTATGTCCTTTGGTATGTTTCGGTGATGGCTCCTCCTACAATCAACAAGTACATGTAATCATTACCAAAGCACATCTTTATGACAATCTGATCATCTGATCTGAGAGAGAGAGCAAGAGACAGGACTATCTCCTTTGGTTTGTTTACATGATGATTCCTCCTACAATCAACAAGTACATGCAATCATTATCAAATCACATCTTAGTGAAAATATGATCATCTGATCTCAGAGAGCGAGCGAGAGACAGGACTGTCTCCTCTGGTTTGTTTAGGTGACAGTTCCTCCTACAATAAACAAGTACATGTAGTTATCACAAAAAAAAAAAAAAAAAAAAAATCCAATGCCCATCCTGTCACTAATGGTCATTTTCAAATTATGATTACATAAACAACAGATAAATTGAATATCACATCTAAATATGAAACACAATATATAACAGAGTACAGTTTACAAACAGTTTACAAACAGTTTACAGAAGAAGAAAACAGATGACTACATTCAATAAACCAAATGTCAAATCAACAAATGAGGAATATCCGATAAATTCTTATCCTGCTAAATAGGATCGGAATGAATTTGTACTACCCAGACTTAAGGCCACATCATGCCAGATCTGATGAAGAACTTCATCTCACCTCTGAAGACACCTCTACTGGTTGACTTGTAGTACCTCCCTTGGTCACCTGATGATCAGAGCTACATCCTTCATCACCATCTGATGAAAGATAGAGAAGCAGTCTAGCGAGAGCGCTACAAGAATCAGCACAGGTCCGGATGTGTACCACATTGTTAGTCACCTTCAACTCTGTCTTTGGGTTCTAGGAATGGAAAGGGACAGAAATTTACCATCTAGGCTACCCTTCAAACTGAAACTAGAAATATCTTCACAAACTCAAATAAATTTTCAAAAAGTACAAAATTATATGTGTGTTTGCTTTTACAGATGTATATCTAGGACAGTGTACGTCTGGGACCGACCTTTAACGTCATCATCCGAAGGATGGTGACGTTAAACAAAAGCAAATCACAAGATTTACTGCAATTAAGTGTATATGGTAATGGGCAGAAAACACCTTGCAGTCATTGCTTTAATGAATATAATACTCATAGGAATTGGAAATATCCTACTAGAACAACTGGAAAGAGATAATCAGAAATACTTCACACAGATACATTATTTCACTGAGTTAGAAATTGCATGCAAAACATTGCTAAATTGATGGGAAATATGCTGTTGTTTTATCAAGCCTTTCTTTCGGATAAAAGAACTTGTTCACATTACATACCAAGTTCATGGTCCCTTTCTGGACACATGGCAGGTCAGAATACATGCATGACATACATAAAAGACAAAGAAAGACATTATAATGCAATAAATTCAGAATTATGATGCTTAGGGTAAAGTCCCCAGTTTTCCGTTTTCTAAAATGCAAATTCCGTGTTCTTCGGTGTTCTAAACTTCAAATTCTGTGTTCTTCGGTGACATGTACAAAACATATAATAAAGCAATTGTAAATAGTAACAATCTTAGAAAAACGTAAGTTATCCTAATATACACGCACATGCAGATAAAGCTAAACACTGCGAACAGTTTGATCTAGATTTTCCGCTGATGCACGGTCTTGTTTTATTGGGTTTTACTTTGTTTTTCCACGATTTTCACTGTATTTTATGTAATTCAAATTTTTCTGGCCTGAAAAATAATGTTTTCTGTGAAATTCTGTGAATTCCATGTTTTCTTCTCGAATTCCATGAAATTTTTCCGTTTTCCGTATCGTGGAAAACTGGGAACTTTAGCTTGGGGTTTGGTCCCACAAACTCCCATAATTTATGAAAAATTTTAAATGGTTACTAACTTCCAGTTGCATAATTTCATGTTATGTAATAATAACTAGCAAAACAAAGTCTTTCTCACCTTATCTTCATGATTGCTCAGTCTAAGAGAAAGCTCCAACATACCAAGATCTACAACACTCACATAATCTGAAGTAAAAGTAAAGATAAAGGATAAAAGATTCAATAATTTATACAAGTAAATAACATAACATCACAGCATGTTGACGAATATCCCAACATATCATATGAATGTTAAATTCGCTTTGCTCACCTCGTTTCAGATTTACTTTGGTCTCATTGCACTTCTCAGATATATACAACGCAGCATCATCAATCAGAAATCTGGAGAGAAAAAAAAAAACATGTGTTACAATATCCATTTTATACTGTAGAGTACCTATGTAACATCTTTAGAAAAGAATATAGTTTTTCACTATAGAACTTTGTGTGTGCCAACAAATAACCTAACTCATGAAATAACATGAATTCACCACTTCAATTTCACTTGATACAGTTTATTTGCTTTATGTCAGATGACCAATATGAAATTTAAAGTAAAAGGCTAACACTGTGAGAATTTTAAAAAAATCTCATTTTGCTACTTGACAATGGTATAAACATGAGTTATAGTTTAAAAATATCAGTCTGAAAGTTTCAAAGTATAATATCGACGGAAAGTATTTTTGAATATCAAAAATGTAAACCAATGTTTGAAGAAAATATAATGGTCGGTTGCACAGACTGGACATAAGGAGCGTGTATGTGCACAGAGTTCACCTGAACAGTGTATGTGTGTGTATGCATATCATGTATAGTATGGTGGTGTGTGTATGTGTGTGTATGTGTGTGTGTATGCATATCATGTATAGTACAGGAAGAGAGGTGCAGCCAACATTTTTTTTTTAACTGGTTGAAAATGCTCCTCTAGTTATTTGTCTCATGAGACCAAAACTAATAAAATCGGCATTTGCGTCTTATTAACAGTTTTTCATTTCAAATTTAGGTTGGTTTCAGGGTTTCTGAGTACAAATACAAGTACTCATGTTTCATCTTAGTTTGAGAATTTTTTAAATCAACTGCTCACAAAGTTAGCCAATGCCTTTAAAATAAAATTCAAACTTATCAGCTCCCAAATTAACTAACCTTTCAACTCAGACCTCCTTCACAATTCTACAGCAACACAAGGCCTAAGGGTATAAGGTTTTGAATATTTCACATAAATTTACATCTGACTGTATACACAAGATTCTTACCTCAGTAATGACTCCTTGGCTTCATATACCAAATTACTGGATATACTCAAAGACTCCAGTAACACAAAAGACTTCAAAGGCAAGTACAAAGGTCTGAATAAAAAAAAAAGTAAATCAAATCATACATCAAAGTAAAGGTTAGGTTTTATTTAGATGGTATAAAAACTTACATCACACAATGCGAATTGTGTTGAATAAAAAATAGCAAACGTGAATTTTAAAACAGAAAACTAAATGAATCTTCGACCACGCGTAGTTGAACTTTATGCCTCCGCCATTACCAAATCAGAAATAAATGGCACTTCATGTTGATTTATTTTCATTTATACAATGACATCTTTGACCTTGACCTTTGACCTTGTGACCCCCAAATCTAATGAGAGCATTGCCCTTTCCATATGCATATATGAGCCAAGTTTCTTGAACCGTCAAATGGTTACTGAGTTATCACAAGAACGAACCATTTCTATGTACATAATGACCTCTATGACCTTTGACCTTTGACCTTGAGACCCCAAAATCTAATCAGATCATTGTCCCTCCCATATTCATACCTGTGCCAAGTTTGAGGTTGATCGGTCAAATGGTTGTTGAGTTATGGTGAAAACGAATCTTTTCTATGTACATAATGACCTCTATGACCTTTGACCTTGTGACCCCAAAATCTAATCAGATCATTGTCCCTTCCATGTGCATACATGAGCCAAGTTTGAAGCCAATCTGTCATATGGTTCTTAAGTTATCGCAAAAACGAGCCATTTTTATGTGTATTATTACCTCTATGACCTTGACCTTTGACCTTGAGACTCCAAAATCTAATCAGATCATTGTCCCTCCCATATGCATACACGAGCCAAGTTTGAAGTTGATCTGTCAAACGGTTCTTAAGTTATCGCGAGAACGAAAACGGGACGGACGGACGGACGGACAACCCAAAAACATAATGCCTCCGGCAACCACCTACGGTGGGCGGAGGCATAAAAATGGATAGATGATGGATTCCTTTTTTTTCAAAATATAAAATCATTGCATGGAATACTGAACTCAAATCAAGTCAATCTGCTGAATCTGTTTAATATACAATTAAAATCCACTCTTCCTTGAAAAGGTTGCACTACACACACTACTGCAGTAAAGAATTAATGAGTGCTTTGTCGCAAGGTATTTAAGTTTTCTTATCATTGGTTGCTTCACTATTACCTTTAACCATTTATCATTCAGGGTATGTATACTGAAGGCATTTACCAGATGCTAGTGAAATTTTACTCCAATATTTAAAGTTTTCTCCTGTACCTATAGTCTAATCCACAGCCCCAGAAGTGAGCATGAAGCTGAGTAACGACAGCTGGCATGTCATAACCCATGATCTGCTCATCAATCACATCAAAGAAATCTCCTAATTGAGTACTCCAGTGATACTCTGGTTGACACATGTAATGACGAAGTGTAGCTCCTCGCACTGCTATTGCACAATCAGCTGTCTGTATACAGGGGAAAAAATGTTCTTGTTTTTTACTCCCTTTTAATATCATATCAAATAACAATGTGTTGCCTTTAAAAATCCTCACTATTTATCTTTAATCATAAATGGCATGAAAATGCCTTATACTAAATCAAAATTGTTGGAAAAGAAGTGGGTGTGATTTTTATACGTGTATGTAATGAAACCCACTCTCTACAATCTGTCAGTTAGTCTTGTAGTGTAGACACGGGGACCTGAGAAAAAGCATGGGATGTTAAAAACCTGAGCCCAAGACAAGTCTAGAATTGTGCCTGATCATAAAACATTATGATCCACTTACATGTGTCAAACCGTAAACACACCTACACAATAGGTTATGAAGTAAGAAATCCATATACATGATATTTGTTGTCCATTCTCACATTAACACAAGACTTATTAATGAATTCTCATATATGAAGCAGTTTGTCTAGTTTTGTTTACTCACCTTAACATTGCCTATAGGGTCAAAGGAGTTCTTCAAGGCTAATGAGACCATATGAAGGCTGTTACCCCCTTTACCTACACTCCCTCCTGTCTTGGATGACACTCCATCATCAGAGAGATAGAGGCAGCATTTCATGTGGTCTGGGGCTGATAGTCTGGTGGTGTCAAGAGACTCTCGGAAGGGGTGGGTTACACATCCTGCAAAGCCATCACAAAGAAATATTTGAATTTGATTCATGATCTGAATTGTTTTAAAAAAAAAAAAAAAAACCTTCATCATCTTTTCATATAGACTTCACAAATTAGTTTGAAGAAATTCTCCATTTAAGTCAGAACAACTACTCACGACAATGATTCATAATTAGAGTAAATGAATTCAAATTAGATAAATATTTGACAAGCAGTCAAGATTTCTCCCATGATATCATATGGGTTACCAAAATTAAGGATCATTTCAAGCAGAAAACAGACAAAAAGATAGTCAAGAGTGCAAATTTTCTTGATAAACTGTAAGTAAACCTTGGGCCTATGACCACTAACCCCAGATTAGGATTCAATTGTTGAGTTCTGATTATTAAAGAGATCTTTTAAACAACTATTTTCTTCACTGCAAAAACTTATTTGGTAGGAAATACAAAGGGAATCATTTAACTGGTTGAACATGAACAGTAAATTTTCTGTATACCCCAGCCTAAGTTATCTTAGGCTTAGTATTCAACGGGTTAAGAACTATCAAACACACCACACAAGTATAGGAGGTAAAGATTGAGCTAGTATACAAATAGCGAATAGACATGAGTGCGATGGTACGAGATTTCGCATGAGGTGAAAGAGCGACCTTCTATTCAACGAGGCGAAGCTGAGTTGAATAGAAGTTACATCGCGATCTTTCACTGAATGCGAAATCTCGTACCATTGCACGAATTAGAATATTCGCTATTTGTATTGTACAACACCTCAGAAGTCTGAGAAATTGATGAAAATCAAGAAAAAACAGTCACATTTTGGTTAAGAAATAAAGGTTTGTAAAGCAGGGAAAGAAGTTCCGACTGCAAAATGCAGCTAGCTGGTGCCGGCATGTCTGTGCGCGTGCGCGTATCTTTAGCAGTGCGCGAACGCGACTTGCTATGCTGGCGCTGGCATAGCTTGAGCTGAGTGTCGAGCATGCAAAAATATGCGTATAGGGTCTACAACGCAAGCTACTTGTGACATCACAAAAGAAACAAAAGAAGTAATTTGTGGGAATCTACTGTGACGTCACACTAACCGTGCAATGGTACATTTTGGACGGTACGAATGCAATGGTACGAATATCACGCGTTCAGCTCCCATAGACTTGCGTACAACAAGCTGAGTAGGCGTTGTACAATACTTACCATCATGATAGAGAGCAATCCTGTTGGCTTGTAGACTAAGGTAACTCTCATTATCATCACCCTTGTAAGCTGTTACAGCAAATAGACATCCATCCTCTACCTCTAGAAGACATTCACCATGCTCAGAATCCTTCACACTACCATCAGGGTTCTAACAGCAGTCAAGAAAATTTTGTCCAGAATCAAAATCTGCAAGTGAGTTACCTCTCATTTAACTTGAAGTCATCTAAACTGACTTTTCCAATTTTCGGTGGAAGGAGGCCTTTTGCAATGACATAATACAGTTGATGATACCATGACATAAGTATTTAAAATAAAATCAAACAACAATACTTCAACCCACATGGTAATGCTTTGGTTTTCATACTTCATCCTACCTTGAAGTTCTTAAATCCTAGTTCATGAAATTCGCTGAAAAGTGTAAATAAAACCAATTTACTGATAATAAAGAGTAGCAGCAGGAGAAAAAAAAAATTATCTCTTTTTAGCATGAAGGCCATCTAGGCCAATTTATTTATTTAAAAAATAGAAAATCATTTCACTACTGGTAATTCTTTTCTTGAAACATGACATAATCTCACCTTGATTGGCATTCCCATGGTTATTTTACCATGACTGATATTGAGTGTGAAGGACATGTAATGCTGACCGCTGGTCCTGTCTTCTATCTGACCACCATGTCTTGACCGATGATGCTTGGAATTCATAGATGATGAGGTGTGATCATAGACAGAGTAGAACTGAAGACTGTCTGGTTCCTCATCTTCATCAGACTCGGAATCTACATATCAATGAAATAATTTCACTATACATGCTACGCTTGAAATCATTCCTGGTAATATAAAAGTCACTGCTTCCACTTCATCGATTTATAATAAGTAACAATAGTGCTGAGCTAAGATGACAAAAATATGTTTTAAGAATGGAACAACGTAAGCACAAAATGAAATCTGTAAGGATGTACGTGTAGAGAAATGTAGTCATGGTGATAGTATTAGTTCACATATCCAACTTTGTAGTTTTTCACAGTAGTGTATTATTATATATTTCATTGTTTCATGGCACTGAACTTGATGGGCCTATAATTGGCTTTGGTCAATCCCCTTTGTTTATTCTGTTTTTAACCTATATTCTCCTTTTGTATCTATTCTCTCTGTTAGTTTCTTCTGTTTTATTATCAATTTGTGGAAAATAAATAAATCAAATCAAAAGAAATTAGAGAATGAGAATATGACTCCCCCCCCAGAACCCAAAACAAAACAAAAAAAAAACAACAAAAAAACAAAAAAAGCACCATGCAATACAAAAGATAAATGCAGTAAGGCCCATTTCTTGACCATTTGTTGTTGGCGGTTGCAGTGGTTGTGAAATCTAGGACAGTGAATATTAAACAATTCCAGCAGATTTGGGATACATATCTGATAATGTTCACTCACCAAACTGTAGCCCAGACTTGCACATGCCAAACCTCTCAGCTACACTACTCCCAGCGAGCTGAGTAGCTAGATCTAGTCCACCTGATACATGGTATCTACTCTCTAATGGGTCACGTGGGGTTGGGGCTGTTGGCTGCCATAGAAGCATGTCATTGGCAAACCTGTGAGTAAACATGTCAGTGATAGGATATTTTATACGGGATCTGCCTTATATCACTTTAAATATAATGATCTTTATTAGAACATTTATCTTACTGGCATTTTAATGTCACAATATCGTTACAATACAAGAGGTCAATGTAGTGTCTCTGCATAAATTAGCATGAATAACAGAACACTATAATAACAAAGATTAGAAAAGTTTACATCTATCTGATGAAACCAGTATTACTCTTGATAAAAGAGAGATAATAAAACTGTACAACAATGATTTATATACCTGTTGTAGAGAATCTCTAAGAAGTCTTTACTCTCTAGAAGCACGTTGATTTTAGGGATGTTGAGTTCTAGCACCAGTCTTGAGTCAGCTATTGTCTTCTTCATGAAGTCTCTCATCTCTTCTTGATCTCCTGGCATAACCATCTAAAAGATAAGTCATAATATATCTTCTTCTTGATCTCCTGGTATAACCATCTAAAAGATAAGTCATAATATATCTTCTTCTTGATCTCCTGGTATAACCATCTAAAAGATAAGTCATAATATATCTTCTTCTTGATCTCCTGGTATAACCATCTAAAAGATAAGTCATAATATATCTTCTTCTTGATCTCCTGGTATAACCATCTAAAAGATAAGTCATAATATATCTTCTTCTTGATCTCCTGGTATAACCATCTAAAAGATAAGTCATAATATATCTTCTTCTTGATCTCCTGGTATAACCATCTAAAAGATAAGTCATAATATATCTTCTTCTTGATCTCCTGGTATAACCATCTAAAAGATAAGTCATAATATATCTTCTTCTTGATCTCCTGGTATAACCATCTAAAAGATAAGTCATAATATATCTTCTTCTTGATCTCCTGGTATAACCATCTAAAAGATAAGTCATAATATATCTTCTTCTTGATCTCCTGGTATAACCATCTAAAAGATAAGTCATAATATATCTTCTTCTTTTATTCCCCTTCATGTTTTGTGATCTGATGGCAGCCTTCAGAAATACAAAGTAATATAAAATATGCCTTATCTTTTCTTCTCACAAAAAATTACTTAATGTTGGTAACACATACAAAGACTCCTTTTATATCATACAAATATAAAACAAAAAAGACTCCATTTATATCATTTGCCAGGATGTAATGCCCATTCTGTCAATGTACTTTACACATGCAAGATAAGAAGTATTTGATATTGTGTCATAAAGCTCTTCTTACATGACTTATCAAAGTGTAGATTAAAATTTGTGAAATGTTTGCCACAATTCAATATGTTTCAAATTTTCATCTAATCCTTCCTCTCTTATTCAACAATAATTCAAAGATACACAATGGACACCATTCAGTATTTTCTTCTAATGACCTCCTTTGTACATATCATAACCCACAGGGAAACGAATGTGGTTATTTGTTAATTTGCAGATCAATAATAATCTTGTTACTATGAACTAAATACATTTTTCAACATAATAAACAATATGTAAGTGCATGAATTAAAAGAAGTTCTTTTTCTATTGTTTTTTTAAAGATACTGTAGTACCTAACTTGATACTGCTCTCACACTGACCTGCTCACTCTCATACATGACTTTCTTGGAACTGAATGGTGATGGTTCTGTCTCTTGCTGTTGGAAGTAACTCTTCTCCCAAGACATGTTAAGATCTGGTCCAGCTTGGCTAACATCCTGGTCCTCTTCCAAGACAGAAGGTTGCATGATAGGGCTAACAACAACCAGTAATCTGTACAACATGAACATAAGATCTCATGAGGGTGGATGCAACTATTCAAATTATCTTCAGGGTTTTGAGACATAAGCTTCAGAGGAAATCACTTGGCAGTACTTTTCAACACTAAACTCATTTACTAACTTCAGCTTTGGACCAAGAACTATTTGCAGTATCTACAAACCCAAACCCTAACCTGACCTCAAACCAAACAGCTTTTGTAACCATAACCCTAAATCTTTGATGATATATAGCCTGGAGCAATTGTTATGAGCTAATGTTGGATCAATATCTACAGATGTAATTGTATCATCAATGTCTACATTGAGCTAATTGATAGCTTAAATACAGTTTACATGCATTTAATATAAAAAGAAATTGCCGACTTGAAATTGTTAAGATGAAATGATAAATTTGAAAAAACATATCAGATAATTATTTTAAATCTTCATCATACATATCACAATCCATGCAGATAACCACTTCAAAGTTTCTTCCCAATAAATAGCATTACTTCACATTTTACACATTTCAGTTTCAGCCTCTCATTTAATCTTTTACCTTGGCCAGTTGAATGTTCTGTCTGAGTTGCATGAACTGTCTGGTCTGCCTTCACTCACTTTCACAAAGGGAATTGCTGCTGCATTTGGCTTTAGCTTCACAGATGCTATGAAAACAAATAGGAAGAATATGTTTCATGTAATGGACTTCAAGTACTACTATGAATGAAAGTGTTCATAAAATTTTCTTTCAATCCTAAAGCACAATTTCAATGATTTGCAAGAGGTTATTGAATGGCAATCTCTATTTTACACAGTACAAATTATTCCAGTTTTAGTTCCTTGTCCATGTACTATACATGCAGCAATATTCAAATGAGCACATAAAATAATGTTAGATAAATAAATGGGACTTACATTTGATTTCCCTTGCCTTGATAAGAAACTTCTGTTGAGTCTTGTTATCTCTGATAGCACTAGTAAATTCTCCATCAGTGATCTCTACCAGTAGTATCTCATCTCGTAATGATCTCTGCCACCAAGCGACTTCACTTAGACCTCTCAGGTCAGGAATGGGAAACCTACAAACAAATCAATAAATATCCATAATATGAATGCTTTCTTGCATCCTTTCAAGATACAACTGAACCTGCCTACTAAGGTCATCAAAACAAAACAAAAAAGTGGCCACTGTAGGCAGGTGGCCGGCCTTTCTAGACAGGTTCTATAACACACATTTTTACTTTAACATGACCACTGTGGCCATTATAAGGAGTGGCCTCGAGGACAGGTTTGACTGTAGTGAAAGATTTGCATAGCCAGCATATTCATAAATTTAAATAGTAAATATATTAAGTAATACAGAAGACAAACCTATTCTTTAACAGATAAATACAATGAAGCACCTTTGATTTAGTCCGTGATCAAAACTCTTACTTCCACATTTCGTCTTTGACAGAAGACACATCTTACCTTAGTGCTATGACAGTGGACAGAGAGGTCACATTGATATTAGTCTGTAAGTCAGACCCACTTGGTGTATCATCTAGTGCTTGCCTGAAGAAAGCTTGTTTGTTCTGAAAATTTGATGGGTACTTTTCATTAGCTTATTCTAAGACCAATGATCCTTCAGAAATGAATACATGAAAATATTTTGAAGAAAAGAGGAATTCTATCAGTATACACAAAGATGGCAAAGATGCAAAATGTATTATTGAAATAAGTGAAAGGGTATAAAAACATTTTGTCCAATGTGAATTACTGAACAGGGCACTTCCATTACAGAACAAGATTTAGAAGAAACTTCTCAAGTACGTGTATACAAATTTATCAAAGTATTCAAAGGTGAAAGCAATGAAAAACACTATAAACATACTTTTATTACAGTAACATTTATAAGAAAATGTTTTTGTTTTAAGCACATTTTATGAAAGACTATTACAAACAAGATTTGATGAAAAGCTTGGTGGTGGTGAGTTACATACCAGACTTGTATTTGGTTGCATAGAGTGGTACATGCACTGACCAGAGGAATCATAAGCAAAGGACGGTTGTGGATGAAGTAAGGTATAGAGTCGATCTACTAGAGAGATGTCCACTTCACAGTTGACCACACCTAACTCTACACTGACATCAAGAGTTGGTTTCACTATGTGTCTCCGCTTGCTAGTCTGATAGTAAAAGTGAAGCAATGAAATTCATTCTCACTTTTGTACAAAACACACTTGTCTAAAAGGACATATGTGATAGATGTTGGCATACCTTTAGAAACATCTTAAGATTCCATGCAAGATACCCCTTCATCCCTTATTCTTTCAATTGAACAAAAAGTGCTTCAAAATCAATTTCATTCAGCTGTCTGGTTTAAAAAGTTTCTCAATTTCTAGAACTGTCTTGTTCCATAGAAACTGTTATTGAAATTGAAATTTAAAACATCTTCTAACATAGTAGTTAATTTTTTTCACAAATGAAACAATGTGATTGCAAACACAAATACTGGGAACTGACCTGATTTCTGATCTTCTCAGCATGTTTTAACTTAGTCCTGATACTTGGTTTGGTTGCGTAGCTCCCTTCACTTCCAGAGTCACCACTCACTGATAGAATCTATAATCATGTAAGTATGCATTGTATCAACCACTCCAATTCACTCTTCTAAAATTTAACTAATCTTTGTGATATCATTAGCAGAGGCTTATTCTTGTTGATATTGCAGATTATGGGAGTGCTCTGACTTGCACATATAATCACATTTTACAGATATCTTGAAAAACCTATTGTGATACATTTATTTTTCACTTATTAATCTGTGATCCTTGAGAAGCTATAATGCTTCTTGTTTTTAACATACATAAACAGTCAATATTACCACTTGAATTAATAAACTTTTATACATACTTTGAAACACTGGTGGTAGTGCTAATGAAGATGCATAAGCAGATGCATAAGGTGTTTTTGTGCATGAAATAGATGATATAACCACAGATGCAGGAAGTTACATAAAATACCTTCCTCTAAAAATCATCTCTTTGATTGAGAAGACAGAGATTCAACTGACCTGAATGTGTTCAGCTGGTTGAGGTGTACCATTGGATAGACTGTTGGTTTGAGTCTGCCTGCTGAACAGACACTCTTGTAGGTCAATACTTCCAACAGACATCTCTACAAAGGTCACATTCCAATGACTATTACTCTTACATTCACACTCTAGAGTAAATGGAGCTGCTATTAGTCTGTAAAAACAAAATGACGATTATCACCTTTAAATGCTTATTAAATCAAGATTAACAAGACTCTTGCAAAGGGAATTCTAAAACTGATCTTTCCATCTTTACTCTAACCAAAAACAAACTAAAACAAGATTTACTGAATCCTCTGCAGAATATAATATCATAAAATGTAGCAATAAAGAAAATATATTATCATAGAAAAGTTTGGGAATATCTACAGGACAAAATCACACCATGTAAATCCCAACCCTTATTTTGGTATTAACCTGTTGGGCATGATTTGATTTCAGAATGACACACATTTTCCACACACCCCAGCCTGAATTATCTTGGGTTTAGTGTTCAATGGGTTAATCATTCATAATAAACTTTTATATGTTTTTGTTGTTGTTGTTTGTTTATTTATTTATTTATTTATTTATTTATTTTTTTTTTTTTTTGGGGGGGGGTTCTGTAACATACTGTCTGATAAAGAAGGGTGTTAGCTCATATGATCTAACATGAAGTTAGTGCCTTCTTGGATCTCAACAGAAATACATCACATTTCATCTCATTATTGTGTGAAGTCGATATGACAAATAGTGATTTAACTTTGCATGATAGATAAGAAGCATTTTTAAACAGCTAACCTGAGATGATCATGAGGGCAGGCAGTCTCAAATCTCTCGGCCCATTCATCCTGATCCTTACGTCTGAATCCACCTTTACCTAACGCAGCAAAGAAATCACCCGCCCTCTGTGATAGCACCTCCTCTCTTGTCATCCCACCACCAAGCTTCGTTCGAGATGACGCGGGTGATGGAAGGGATGAGGAGGAGGAGGAGGATGGGATGGTGGATGCAGGGATGATAGGAGGGGATGAGGGGTCTTCATGGAGGATGGTTGCTGTGATACTGCTGAAACGGATCTTATAGCGTGTCATCTCAGCTGCATCATCCAGATGCTCATTGTAACCTGTCATAGATCACAAAGACAAAAATGTTCCTACTGTATACAAGCTAAGTGATCAAGAACTTGTTGAAGAACCATCTAATCAAAACAGTCAAAATCAGTATCACAGAAAATGAAAATAACTGCCATGTTAACATATAAAATAATTAATTGATATATCTTGTACAATGTACAGAAATACAAAGGGTGCAGAATTAACTGAGAAATAAAACACATATTTTTTTTGAAAGGTCAAAGAAACAAAAGTAGAATTTATATTTATTTCCTAATTTCCAATTTGTTGAGATGAAATAATGCTGGGTACATTGGCAAATTCCACAGATAGTAATGTTATATTTTTAAACATAATTGTAAATAAATTCAATTCTAACAGACAAAATTAGCACAAAAGAAAAAACAGGAACCCTTTCCCCCCTCTTGTTCAACTAAGACCTACTGTATACACAACCTCCTATCCTGCATTCCAATTCTACATAGCCATACGAAGTTCCCTGGAGTTTTTGTTTCTGATAATACAGGTACCTTTCTTGTGTCTGTGTTTCTTGTGTCCTGTAGACCTGGGCATAGCAGTGACCATAGGTGAGGCTCCTGGTGCTCGGTATAAGGTGCTTCCATAGCTCATGTGAGTTACACTGCTTGCTGCTTACAAAATGGGATTAATGTTGGTTTGATCAGGTGATAAAATGTTCAAAGGATAATTTTAGACATCTGCAAGATTCACAAAACTGACTTCACAGAGACATGCAATGAATTTATATTCAAAAGAGAATCCAATATTTTAATTGCTCCCCTCAATGTGTATCCCTGTACATACTGGTACATGAATACGACAAGCTACTAGAGAACAAAATACAGAACAAGTTTGAAGCACTGGACTACTGAAAAAAGACAAGGCAGTGCACTAGCCCCTAAAAAACTAGACTCCACTTAATGTAGATTTTTTTTTCAACCTTAAAAAAACAAAAAGTACATATAATGTGAACAGGTTCAGAAGATCTCTTTAGAAGGATTTACCTGTGCGACTTGTATCAGTGGAACATGAGCTGATGGAGCTTGTGAAAGATGATTCCATGTCATTGGAATGGACAAAGGTTGATAAAGACATCATACTACTCGTCATAGAGAAGAACACATCGTCATCATCTAGAAGTCAAAGTTTAGAGATCAGAGTTCAATAAAAGTTAAATACCTAGTAAGATCATATACATTTATAACTCAGCTGAATGATGATGCATTTTGCACACATGTTCATAAAAACAGAAACAAATTTTTAAATAAATGACTGAGATGCAAAGGTTATACAAGTATTTATAAAAATTGGTTTGGAAACTCATGTAAATCAAGCGGAAAAAGAGAAGAAAATTTTATATCACGACATAAAGATACACAATAACCAGGGTGCCTTTATATCTCATTCAACGATGCATAACATAGTGTCGCATTATTTCATCAGTTGTTACGTTTTACTGTTTATGCCCTGAATGTCTCTATTGTTACTATGTTACTGTTAAACCAAGAAAAGCAATAAAAGGAAAAAGAATATCAGGTCACAAATTAACCCATTGACTACTGAATTCTGTCCTTCCCACAAGTTAGTACACAAACCATCCAGTTTCCTTAGGTATTGCATCAAACAAAGCAATACTGGGTAGGAGATATGATTACTACAGAAGAGGCATTTTTACCTAGAGAGTGTTGAAAGGAGGGTTGAAGATCATTTTCATCATCTAGATCATCATCCCGGAGGCTCCAGGATTCTTTCCTCATGCCTTGGTCCAATTGATGATGCTCCTGAAAAAATAAGGAATAATCATTCCTTTTAGAAATTAATATTTCATAGTCCCAGTAGCTGAGAATGGTGGAGCATTCACATTTAACTGTCAGATACATTTTTAAAGATCAATTACGAAGGAAAGTTCTAGCCTTGTCCTAAATGATCAATCAGAAGGTCTTGGGGTCAAATGTCAAGAGAGAGATGCTAATTCTTCTGGTAAAACAGTATTCATGTCTGTGAATGTTTATGATAAAACAGACATACTCAAATGAGTTTGAAATCTGATGTGATGAATAATTTCAAGCGCTTAGCTCCCTTGATTTCTATATATATTGATTTGATTTGGGCTTTCTGTTCATTCATGTGGTATACTCTGATAAATCCAAATAAAAAAAACTGTAGTTTGTCCGTATTCAACGCTACTCTCCAATTCTGCAGTACCAAATATCTCTTTAGAATAATCTTTAAAAGTATCAAATATTTCTTGCATCGCTTTATTAGTTTATGCAGCAGTCCTTTTTATGTATTCAGTAAAGTTTACTTGCTTTCAGCAAAATTTGGTCTCCAAATGCATACAAACTTCTGTTGATGACTACTGGAGTTAAAATGCAATCTCGAATTAATGTTAGGACTTGGAGGATGTGTCATTTCTTGTCAAAGATGGAGCAATCAACCAAGCAAAAAACAATCTGAGAGGCTTTAGCAAGCAATAGAATACATTGAGATCTAGTACATTTCAAGCAGATGTTTCTTGAGACCCACATGAACCTTTCACATACAATCATTCTCTTCATCTACAATAATAGCTTAGCTGAGAAAGAGCTCTGAGAAAGTTATTTCACCTGTAGGTCTGTCTCTATTCTCTGATAATCCTCTGGCCGCATGATTTTGTTCGGCTGACGCCCTCTAACAGTCGCTACGTCTGAAGTTGCTGGAAACATTATCAAACAAACAGATGTGATCAAGGTCAAGTGTAGTGAGTTTCATGGATTAATCTTAAGATTGATGAATGAAGTACAAAAGACACTTACCAAGGCTATATGTATCATTCTACAGATACCTTAAAAGACATGAATGACTCTATCTACTCAAAATTGCTCTAACATTCTCCGGAAAATGAAGATAATTACCCTTTACTCCTGTATAGTTTCATATCTTTATTAGAAATATTGGTTATACTGTGGTAGAGGATCTGTGGAAAGCACTTATCAACTTCAGTGTCAGGATCTGGTAACAATTTGCATGGAAGACTTACCTGGAGAAAGGAACCCACTAAAGAGTTCTGTCAAGAGATGAACTTGCTTGGGAGACAGGAAGAAATTCACTGAAGCCAGGTAAATATCCAGGTCAGCCTAACACGAAAACAAAATTCATATAAATGAGTAATTTCATACACACTAGTTTCATATTGGTGGATCATCTCTTTATTGATATTACTACTGCATGCTCTGCTCATGTCTATCTAAGGCAAAAGTAGACAAAGTCAGACACAGAAAGAATACATGGTGTATTGTGAAGTCGTCTAATGCCATACCTTCTACCACCATGGAACACAGTCACATCATCTGTTTCTTTCAGTCTATGAAGTATTCAATGCTTTCATAGATAATAAACCTATAAATCAACCAAGTTTCAACACTATGAAAACGATGTGTTTCACAGAGTTCACAAGGCTATTTCACTGATTACTCTACTTATGTCTCACTTCAGTATAGAATGTTATTCTCCAGATAATTTACTTGAGAATTAATTACATAAGAGCTTACTAGGATCAAACATCGTGTCTTAGTAAATGCATTTCATACAGGAGGGCTATCCTTTTAGTACTATCAAGTTGGATAAAGGTTTGAGAATGGACATTTCCAATAACATTTAACAAAAGATATAGCTCACCTTTGGTCCGGCTATATGATCATTCTGCTTGATCTTGACTTTGAGTTCTTGCTTGCCAGCACACTCTCCTACCAGACATGACCCTAGAAGGTCAGCTGTGAATGTGGCCGACCCTTGACCTTTGACCCCATTCATCTCACGAGGATGGTGAGGAGGCATTTCTGGAGATGAGGCTGCATGCATGAATGTACTCTGCTCCATTCCACCACTAGTAGTCATACCTATACAGCAAAGTGAAATCATATTCTTGTGTCAAAACAAATCAATTTCTTAACTTCAAAATGCATGCATGAATGTACTCTGCTCCATTCTATACCTATACAGCAAAGTGAAATCATATTCTTGTGTCAAAACAAATCAATTTCTTTAACTTCAAAACCAACAATTTCTCAAAAAAGATCAATTTCTTAAAATCATTTCACAATGACTTGTACAAAGATCTTAGGGCTACTTTTCCATCCCACTGAAGACCCATCCAGGACCTTACAAGAAGCCATGAAGATCCCCTTACCCTTAGATATCCCATCATCGATAAGATCAGTTGATGATGAAGGACTGGTTGGCATCTCAGCCCAAGGAGACTGACGTTGTTGCTCTGGAAACTCTTCACATCTCACTGTTACACCCATCATTTGAAGGTTCTTGTGTACGAAGGCTGCTGGTTCAAACCGAGGGGGACTGGCAGGGTCTACACTACTCCCCTGATCTCTATGAATGGCTTCTTGTGCATCCTCATCAAAGAAACGTAACCTGTAATCATACAATCAGAGAGAAGAAAATATTCTAATTTATGAGAGAACGCTTCTCAGTTATATCACATACTGATTAAAAACTGGTAGGTAATATCTGTTAAAAATATGGCATAAATCAGTATCCTTCTTTCCAGGTCAGGAACTTCTAAATCGTAGGAAAATTCATAAAAATTCTATTGAATTAGAGTTTTATGTCATCATTAAGTAAACAGCTTATGGTTAATATAACGGAGCTAAATCTACAAAGAACAAACAGATCTAAATTATTAAATGAGTGGCATTTCTTCTTGGAAAAAGAAAAACATTTCTTTGGAGAAGAACATTTCTTTGGAAAAAACAAAAGAAGAAAGAAAAGTAAGAAGAGTCGGGAAGTTGATTCTAAGAGACAGAAACAAAGATAAAACATGACATGAATATGAAAAAAAAAACCTTCACTGATATAAAAACAGAGCAGATATCTTATCAGCTGCTTTCAATAAAAAATATCAAGCATTATAAGAGAGGCCTGTTAACTTGAAACACAGCAAGGCCTTGTTTGTTTGTTTGTTTGTTTATTTGTTTGTTTGTTTGTTGTTTGGTGTTTTTTTTTTTTTTTTTTTTTGGGGGGGGGAGAAAGTTTCACAATATTCTTGCCCTGAATACACCCATCAATATTTCTGAAAGAGAGAAGAGAGGAGTAGGCTTATTCAAATGATACAATCTCATAATATAGATGGAAGCTTAGTTCACTCTGATTTTTTTTTCTCACTCTTTCTCAGTAAATGCAAAATGAAGTAATACAACACTTGACAGCCACCTTGAGCCTACACCCACAGCAAAACGCAAGCAATCCATCAGTTTAATTTTGGTAAAATCACGGCTTTCTTACCACGAAACAGGACATTTTTAGACATGGTAGATATGAATAGTCTAGTGTATATTTCATTTCAACAATGAAAAATCCTTGGAAAGAAAATTAAAATGTACTATATTTAACTCAGGTTTAGGCTTGTCTTACACAATTCATCTTTGTCAATAGGGATTTCTCCTCAAAAGGCATTGAACTCGGCCGGTTCATAGGATGAATTTAGTAAGAAATGACAGAAGTAGAAATCTCGTATATTTATAACAAGCTGCCCAATGCCCCATTCATATTCACTGCCAAAGTGGGTCAAGTCTTAATCAAAAAGCTAATGAATGGTAAGAACGAGGCTTTCCACCCAGTCCAGAGTTGTCGACCTGCTTCACAAGCTAGAACTGACAACAGAGCAATCTACTCTAACAGTGTGGATGTCTTCAACATCAATGCATCTATAATACCTGATGCAGATTAAATTATTTCCTTTAAGATACACCGATGTTCAAAGAGAGAATGACAAGGACAAACAGTACCTGAAGCCTGTATAAAGAGCTCATGTTACCTGAACAGAAATTTTAATATTTATTCAATCAATATTCAAAGAACCATATTTCGGTTTCTCATTTTTTCTTGAATAATTTTACACTCCAAAAGGACTGCTCAACACATGGGGTTCTATCATATTACATCAAATCAAGGCACAGCAGATAATAAGAAGCATGTTTTTGTTTTTTTCTAAAACACTTTAAATATCATATTATTTTCAAATGATATCAACTACAAAGCTAGTCATACTTTTGAATAATACAAGTCAATCTTTATGACAAATGCATGATATCTGTAGTCTGCATGTAATCCATGATATATCTTATTATGTCTTATTCTCATAGTTTCAATGTGTAACCTGTGACTTTGCCTGAAGAAACATGAATACTGCCACATCATCATGAGGTCTTATGGAATCAAAATCCTGTTCCTCTTCTTATTCTCTCCCTACCTCCCTCCTCTAAGAAAAGAACATTTCCGCCTTGTGACGACCACCCAGAGGGGTGGATATAATCATTGACAGGCCTGTAAAATAGCATGTTTGTATTTTCAGACTGGTAAAGTCCAATTGTTGTTTGCCGAGATTAGCCCTAGGGGATGCCTACAGACATGCGGAGGATCACAAAGCGTATGTCCTTCACCCATTTCTATCTTTAGTTTGCCGAAAAAAATTCCTCCTAATCGCCTCCTATAGGTGACAGCTCATCCACAAAGAACGGTATAATAGAGAATTTAATTTGAAATAGGAAACAATAGCACAAGGGTGAAAATTCTCATGTTTTTAATTTTTTTTCCAAAAATTTCTGGAGGCATTGTGCTACAACATGCTTTATTTATTTCAGCCTTCAACTACAAGTTGGTACTAACATACCAAGCTCCTTTCATAGCTTTCTCATGATCACGTTCACGGCCAATCAAAAAAGTTCCAGAAGTACCCTTTTAAGTTTCCTCAAAAAGGTGAAACTAAAGAGAGATGTTTATAGAATAAAATACAAAAAAATTGCTGACGCACAAGGCTTCCTATGAATCATGTTGCATGGCACGTAACTGAAAAATTTTCAAGCTGGCCTTGAAAAAATGAAATATAATTCACATGAACAGACAGCTGGGGGATAAACATCTATCAAAAGATGTAATGGCTTGTCGTAATCTCCTATAATAGGATTGCATTGAAATTCTCAGGTACAAAGGTGGGTCAAGTTTGTATCCTAGTCCTAAATTCATGGAGCATCCCCCGACAGAGAAATCCAATCAATTGATGTCCTTCAACAGGTAACCCCATTGTTACAAAGTCACATTCCAAATCTTTTCATTAAACTCCAGATCATCACGTTCAAGGATTACTCCTAGATAGAGGGATTTTCCTTTTGAAAAACTTTGAATAATACTTAAAAATAGATAAACTCCCAAAAGGAAAAAGTGGTTCAGTGGTAAGGTTCTCAGCTGTGATGTGCATTTTTACTTCTAGAACTTTGCTCAATCTTTATCAGTTTTGAAAATGTAGGTTTATCAGGCAAGTCTAAGGTATACCGTCTCGTACATTACCAACATCATCAAAGCTTTTCATATATACTTCGCTAAGAAAGCCAACCCTAGTAGTTCTAAAATTAGAACAAATTATAAGAAAAATGAAATTGCAATAATTTTGGACCATTTTTTCCTAATCATTTTTTATGTATTGAATGATTTGACTTCAACATGACCTGCTGCATGGAGCATGCAATTTGTTTAAATTTTGCTATTGCACAGCACAAAGTAGAAAATTCATACTAGTTCCATTCATCTCTGCAGAGAAACCCCCTTTTCTCTTTATCTCTCTTCTACCCTCTACTTTGCCCTTCCCCTCTCTCTTTACTAGTGTCTCATCCAAAAATAATAACTTTAAAAATTTTGCTCTGGTATCTAATTTTCTAATTTTCTTGCGTCCTTGAAACAACAATAAATTTTAACAAAAACATAACTTGCCTCAAATTAGCATTCATAAATCAAACAAAGAAATCAAATTTCTAATATCTTATTCGAAACTGACTTGCAAGGGAGGTACTTTTTAACAGATGTCATCAAAGGTGAAGGCTATGACACAGGAGGCAGACTTCAATCAAACTAGTATTGTGAATCAAACAACCGGTCAATGTACATCAAACTGTCTATCAATCAATCTATAGTTCAAAGAATGCAAGAATGGTCTAAACTTGCAGTATTTCTATTCACACGGTATGATACTTTTGATATGATAGCACAGAGGTTTCTACTCCATAATAGTACTCAATCAATGCAGTCTTCCATAGTGAACATACTTAAAAAGAGAGAGAGAGAGAGATGGGGGGGGGGGTGAAGGTGAATTTGAAGGTCTAGGGCATGGGAATAGAGCTTCATTGCAAGGTTATCTCAGCAGGACCAAAACAAGAAATCTTCCACTACACTTGCTTTCCATCAATTCTAAGCATTTCCACCATTTGCTCAATTTAAACAGCCCCTTTTCGACAACTGAAAATCCCCTGTTTCACTAGAGGGAGGAGCTTAAAACATCAAGAAGGTGCAGTAAACTTTAAATATTTTTTGTACTACACAGGTAGTAGAATTTCACTGAAATTGAAATGTAATGAAAATAACTTGCAGATAAGTGTAATGACTATAAATCTTTTATACCTGCACACACAAGGAAATTGATGTCTTTGGGTTAAATCTAAATAGTCATAAACTGTTAACCGTTTTCTCAATGAAACACATTATGTGAATAATTTCAATGAACCTTGTGTCTTCAACAGAAACATATAAAAAATCACAAAATAATAGATATGTCATATAAGAGGTCAAAGTTATGCTTTTATCCTATTCACTAATATGCAATGACTGAACACCAACTAAAGATTTTTTTTACTTGTCTATTTTGTCTGGTGAACTTTCCTGAAGAAAAAAAAATGAACAAAGTTTTGCACAAAACTCTTTGATAGTGATTTCTGTTGTAAGGTATATGTAGTTGTTATGAAACATCAGATGTTTGTTTATTTGTAGGTTATTGACAAGGTGTTAAACTGATAGAGAAATGTGGTAAGGCATGGTTTATGAAGTGTGAATATTTTGTCATACCTGTATACACAACAGACAATAGAGGCGGTAGTAATACTTGTCTATCAACTCACTAAAGTGCCGCTCCAACCGCAAGGACAAACTTTAGAAAAATTGAGAGAATCTTTTGATTATATCGAGAACATTCATTTGAAGGAATGTTCAATGTCATATATTCAGGGGGCAAGCTATTTGTGGAAAGTCAAGGAAAAATACTTTGAATACTTAAATCTTTCCGGTTCAGACATGATGAAATCATTAAAAAAAAGAAATGTTACCTTTCAATGTGAACTTCAAGAGCTATTCCAGTACTTGACCCTTGAGGTACGTGCTCTAATCTAACCACAGTCTCAATCAGGGTCACTTCAACTCTCATCAGAACTGAAAGATAAACATACAAGGATACATGATTAAGGCAATTTACACTTTTCTATTCTGTAACATGAATAAAAGTCTGTGCAAAAAGATCAAGATAAACTACATTGTCATATGCTAGGAATGTCATGTAAAAAAAAAGGGAAAGAATATTTGAGGTTATAATAATTACCTACTTCACAAATGAAAAAAAAGGAAAGATGATTGGAATATATTCTCTACTTATTAGACAGACTTAATACTTTGGTACAGCTCACAGAACACATCTAATGGCTGGCAAACAAACAAACAAATGAATGCATGAATGAATGAATGAATAAATAAATAAATAAATAAATGAATAATTAAATGAATAAACAAATAAAGAAATAAAAGGGGTTTGGAAGAAAACAAATCCTTCTAAAACAGTTAACTGATGTGCAGCATAACTGTACAGATATCAATTCTATTCCACTAGTATTATTGCAAAGATACAGTGTATTCTGCAGTGGTAGAAATCATGTATCACAAATTCAGACTTGCATGCTACATGTACCTCACTTCATAGACATTAACATAATATGAACTTACAATGAAAATTTGTACATGTTAACTAAACATGAAGTAAGGAAATGATAATGAAGAGATTGATCTGTAATTTCATTGAAAACCATAAAAATACTTTTCTTTCTAAGAAGTATAATAAAATAAACAATGTTTTGTACAAGTATACTTTTTTAAAATCAAATCATAAGCACTAGGGCAATTCCACGGTAACTGACGTTACCAAGATAGAGTACTAGTGGTATTTGTTTATATTGTAGTTTTGTGAATGACACTTGCTTCGGCTTTTAATTACTATAGATAAATAAGTTGATAATAGGGAAGAAACACATGGACAGTTTTTATCTCAAACTGCATTTCTTATCACACAGAAAGCGAGAATGTGTCAGTAACTGGTGTTACGCAAAAAGGACATGGAAAATGATGGTGTAGAATCAAATTTATATATCTCATGTCTCAGACTTGTAGGATTATATTATTCATTTGACATTACACCTAGGTTCCTGGGAAGAGATGTGCAAAATAATGAGTAATTTGAATAATTTATTTTAGTGCCATGAAAAATTTACTGAAGACATGTTGGTAACTGATGTTACACTTAAATTCAAAGTAGATTTTGCACATTTCCATTAATGTTTCACTCATTAACTACCCAAAATCTGTTAAAGTAATGCATTAAAATCAATTAGATGAAAAAAAATCTGACAAAAATGACTAAATATAAGAGTAAGAGGCATTTAAAGCACATTTCTCTGACTATAGTCCCATATTTGCAAATTTTAGTTTATGTTATTCTCCGTAAGAAGGTCGAATTGCAGATGTTTTATCTTAAAATGTTTATTTGTAACAAAAAGAAGACCCTGTAGTAATTTTATATTTTTATTTGGAATTAACAGGGCACAGTGCGATTTCAAATTTTGAGCTCCATGTCGTGTCCCATATGTTGCGGAATTGCCCATATCTGAAAGCCTTTTGAAAATTGGTAAGATACAATTAATTGATAAACGTAAATCTTTAGAGGTTGTATTCAATTTGCCTGGATACCCTTTCATAGCTTTTTCTTGAAGTCACGTCAAACAATTTCCAGGCATTCAAGTAAAATGGAAAAAACAACAACAAAAACTACAATTTGAGAACACATACTAGCACAAAACTTACAAGTATAAACCAAGTAAACCATATACACACAGGAAAGCAAGAAAAAAATTATCATATAAAGCTCATGGTTACAGCATTATACATGCACATTATCAAGTTTACAACCAACAAAAGGAGCACATAAAAAAAACTTGTCATATTTTCTATAAACAGGAAATACAGAAGTAAATAATTCTCATCTCTGTGGCACAGATAGTGAAGGACATGCATGAATATCTTCTAACTTATAAACAGGTCAAGCAGAACAGAATTAGCAGGTGTGATGTCAGAACAAGAAATATTCTTCAATGAAATTAGGTTGTACCATCAACTTAGCCTAGTTCTTGAGTCTGGCTCGTTTTCTATAGTCACATAGATAATAAACAAGTTCATGAACTGGTCCTTGAGCAGGATAGACAGTATATGAATTCTAACTGGCTGTATTTCATATGTTCTTTCTTTCATTCAATAATGGACAATGGAATGCTCCCATCCACCTGATATCAATCCTTTGGATTGTTGTCTTTCCCCCTATTTTTTCTGGTTCAGGTGTAAACATTATTTTTCCTTTCATTATCAAACAAGTTCATCTTCTTCTTGTCCCCTTCCTGCTTCAAAATAACTGACCAATATTTTCCTTCATTATTATTAAAAGACAAGCTCCTGATGCTTCATGAGATCAGGTATAACATACCTTAATCTCCATCATATTTGCACTTATATTCATATTGTTGTTGTTGGTTTTTGTTGGTTTAAAAACAAAACAAAACACCTCTCTCTCTCTCTCTCTCTCTCTCTCTTCTCTTCTAGATATATACTTTTTAACATTGGTGCTCTTTTCACATCTCATCAACTTTATCTTTCATTTGATATCTTACTGGCTGACATATTCCTTAATCAAGTATCTTAGCTCCTCTCCATACCCCTCTTTATTCCACTCTCCTAAATCCTAACCATCCCCCAAATCCCTCTGTAGCTCTGGGCCAGAATTCAATTAAATATTAAACTTAAGTCAGAAATATGAGTATTTTACTTAGCTTTTTACTTAGAATGCTTAGCAAATTTTGGTATTCAGTTAAATATTTTGGCTAAGTATTTTACTCTAAATCTCAGACACCTACCTAGGAGACTTACGCCAATTATTTTGGAGGCCTTGATTGGCAGGCATAGGTTTTTATACGCAGTAATCATGAGCTGCGCAGAATTATATCATAGCGTATTCAAGCATATTTGATGTGACATGTTAATTGCGTGTTGAAAATGTGACGTCACAATGCTTATCAGTAAGAATTTTGGCTTACTAAAGTAAAATTCAAAGTACTGAATTGGATATGACTTAAGCAAATTTCTTAGCCAGGTAAAATAGTAAAAGTTCAACTTAATCCAAGTATTGAATTGAATACCAGCCCTGGTCTCTATCTGTTTACATCTCTATGTTTCTCCTTCATTCCTTACTAAGTTCACTATAAGGCCATGGTCATGACTGGCTAGTGATATTGACAATTACCCCTACCCTACTGACCAAATGAATCTCCCTTCATTATACCTTCTTTTATTGGTCTCCATCCAACTCTGTTAACCACACTTAATCTGTGATTATAGAAACCTATCAATCAGTAACAGTGAGTTCATTAGAAGGACAAGGTCACTTCAGGTCAAGCGCAGGAATGACTGGACTAGACCACTGGTCATCAACATTTCTTCTAGGCTCCTACATTCTTATTGCTGTCTTCCTCTCTCTCTCTCTCTCTCTCTCTCTCTCTCTCCTTCTTTTTACTAGGCACTGGCTATCAATGTATCTTGTAGGCTCCTAGCCTTCTACAGTCTCATTACTGTCTTCTCTTTCTCACTTTCTTCCTTTCTCTCTCTCTCTCTCTCTCTCTCTCTCTCTGTATGTCTCTCTCATTGGCATCTAGCATATCTGTGGGTGGATTAAAATTGGACACTTGATATTTACCCTCTTGAACCAATTACATCTGTTTTAAGAAGACTACATACTCTAAATGTAACTTTGACTGGATGCAATTATTTTTCACTTCTTTTAATGGCTTCTGGAACATAATAAGAGGTGTTGTGGTCCAGTGGATAAGTCTCCGGACTTTGAACCACAAGGTACGGGGTTCGAATCCCTGCTGCAGCACTAATGTCCTTTGGCAAGACATTAATCTACATTTGCCACACTCGACCCAGGTGAGGTAAATGGGTACCTGGCAGGAATTAATTCCTTGAAATGCTTGTGCGCTGCAAAAGGCTGCCGGGCTAAAACCAGGGCAATAATAGCCAAAGTCCTTTGGAAGCGCATGAGACGTTAGATAATAACGTGATATGCGCTATACAAGAACGGATTGTTATTATTATTATTATTAATAACAACTCACTTTTCTTTTTCTTCTGCATTATACAGTTTGGAGGAGAAACACATTAAAATCTTGTCAGCAAACAGAAATATTACTACAACACAATAATATATACCTCAGCTACAAAATGATCTAAAGCTGCTTACATAAAACAGACACAACTTCATGAAAAAGAGATCATTCAACAAAAAAAGAAACAACAACAGGAATAACAACAACAATAACAAAACAGCTTGCATTTGCAGGAAGAACAGGATCCCATTCTGAAAACCTCATAAAACATACTTCTCTTTTAAATGTTAATGTCATGTCTTCCAAAAGAAACTAATATTAGGTTACCAACCTGACTCAATGGTCTGTGCCAGGAGCTCTGGCCCTTCAAAAGGTTGACTGCTCCCTGCTTCTTGTTCTCCTTCTGTAGGATCCTGCTTGAGACACTCTTGGGCCAGCATGATGCTGCTGGTTAGACTACTCCACATGGAGTCACTGATACTCCCATTCCCTGACACAAAATAGAAGGAAATCAAATAAAACATGAAACATCACACTAAATTAATGCTACCTAATACAATAGTGAGAAGACAAGTCTCACAAGAACAAAGTTTCCTCACCAAGATTTCTCATCTGTACCTCATAGCCAAGATGTGTAAATCAAATATTAAAAAATCATTGCTATATTATAAATAGCTTTTTGATAACTTTAGGGTAAACGTGAAAGAAATCGGTGCAAACATGCCCTAGTACAACAAAGAACAAAATTTTGCTTTGTACTAAAATGTGATTCTATGAGATGTGTCTGGTATAACATTTAATTCAACTATCTTTCATTATTTAAATAAGTACAATCTCTTGATACTGCATGAAACCAGGAAAAAAATAATCAAAGCTGGTAACCATAACAATTTTGTTTTGGGATGAAATAAATGGATGAAATTAAAATACTAATGCCATACAGGAAACATGTAACAGAATTACCTAACAATTTAAAGTACTAGAATACTAACCTTCAGGGGATCCATCATCATTCCTGTACTTTGGTTGTAGAGTGAGCTGTAGTCCTTTAATCTCAACCTTACTACTGGATGTAAGTAGAGATGACCAGGGTATCTCAACAGAGATACTTCCAACATTTCCATCTCGGATCTCTACTGGTGCTCCACAGCTCTCCAGTAGCTCATTCAGTGCCTATGTAAGAACAGAAAAGGAACAGGTATATTATACTCCCTTGGACTAGTTTCTCAGGATAAATTCTTCATAAATTCTTCATAAATTCACTTTTCATCTATTCCCTATCAAAGTATGATTTATCATTATTTGTGTGAGATGTTGGCTTAAAGAAGGCATTATGTTTGCTCTGAAATGGATGGGTATTCATTCATATATACTTATGCATATAATTAATGCTCCTTCTAGTTTTAAACAGATGTCACAGGTTATATTATAGCTGAGCAGTCCATGGAAACATGTACAACTGCAGAAGACTACTTGTTTGGAAACATATCAAAGATATAAAGATTTAAAAAGTACACAGGAACACAGTCAATGAAATAGAATCAAGTTCAAATCATGGAAATGCTTGACAAAACACAAACACATTTCCTTTGGTAGCCTTCTCTACAAACTTCCCAGGAACCTTGACTATCCTCTATTAAAGTACAATTACAACAATAATGTTATGGTTTACATGTACTTATTTCAAGTTATAAATGGCGCATCAGACTGGACTAGACATAAGAAAGTCTCTTCTCAGCTAAGATCATTGAACCTTGCATTACTTCCAGGCTGTGGAACCAAGTTTCTGCTTCAATGTATCTATTCAAATAATTCTCAGAATATCAAAGTTCATAGACAGTCATCTACATGTACAATGTAACTTTCATGGGAGAGAGGGTATCATTTTTATTCCAAATCATAAAATAATTTCTTTACCAGCAATCAATACTATTTTTTTCCTTATTTTGATAATGATGCATATTGACAGCTATTAGTATACCCTCTTCTCTTCTCACATCCTGCTTTCTCCCTCGTTTCCTATCTTGCTGTACATGTACATTTCCCACTCTTCACTCAAATTATAAATTTAGAATTTCTCTCTAATTTCTAAATCACTGTTGCATTACCAATTCATCAAGTCATTTACCTGCTCTATTATGTTTTTATACAACATGTCATTTTCCCTTCATTATCTCCTGTTTTTTTCTTTCTTTAAGTTTCCTGTTCCTCCTCTTCCTCTCTCCCTGTCTCCGCAACCCTCTCTCTTTTTCTCATCTTTTCCTTATTATTATTATTATTAAAAAGTAGACATGAATCATTATTTTGTATTGTACCTTGCTTTAACATGCATGTTTCATACATTACTATAGATTCCATGGGCTGCTGAGGGCTGTGGATGTCTTTAAGTATCCTTTCAATATTCAATGTTTAACAAGAATAGGAATTGCACAATGTATTTGTCAATGCCACACCTTGCCCTGGACTGTCATGATATTTGTTAAACTTCAAAGTAACTTTGTTGCAAAAGCAGACAACATGAATACCATACCTCTGACTGAATCAATCTTGTACAGAAAATTAAAAGAAAGAAACTTTGATCTTTCTCTACGTGACCTTGATAAAATAAAAAGATATGCCTTGATGTAGATTATGGTAATCAACCAAAAGGCAAAAAGTAGTAGAAAACATCAAAACAAGTCCCTGAACAAAGTTTTTGTACTAAAGACCTACAAAAGAGAAGAGAAAGTGGAGGGCCTTCACCTTTAGTATCTGCAGCAGCTATAAAGTTTCATAGACCTTTTTACACCTCAGCTGTGTCCTAATTTTAACAGTCTCTTTCATATTTTCACCTTGAAAATGAGGTATGCTATCTCCATTAAACTGCATGTAAAATCCTGTTTGTCTGAAGCCTATGTCTTGTATCCTTCCTTCAGGCTCTATACAGCTCTATGCTCACAATCTACCCTTGGACAGACACCTGTATTAAGATTTCCAAAGACACATCAAATACCTCATCGGTGTCTGCTGCTTGAATTAGCTCAAGTGGCGACATTGAACGTGCCTTACTTCAACAGACAATTCTACAATTCCAACCATGTATCTAGGTCAATTTATTTGATACTGCTGGGAAACAAATATTTTGTTTTCTCATTATAAATCTTTCTGTGTCTGAAATATGCTTTGCATGAGATAAGTGAGGAAATCCAATTACTAACTCTTTTACTAATAAACGATGATATGCAGCATTATATTAAACCCCGGCCAGTAGCCTCAGTGCAATATATGTATAATATCACTCAGAAATACTAAATTTGTCAGTTCATAAATTGTGTTACACTGAATTGTTGAGGATGCAATACTCATAAAATGCAATGTACTTATACCATTACTGCAATACAGTAGAAACGCAGTATAACAAGGCCCTTGGGACCATCAAAATTACCTTGTTATAACAGGAATCTCGTTATATCAGGGTTAAAAAACAAAAGAATATAAAGAGCTCGGACCGAAATATTGCCTTGTTATATCAGGAATATTGTTATATCAGATCTCTTTATATCGAGTTTCCACTGTACCGGGTTTTTTGCACCATCGATCCTGTTTCATTATAGAGATTATAATGAAACTTTCAACTGAGCTGGTCTTCAATTTTTTTTAAATGAAGAATGAAACAATCATTGATTAACAGATTGGGAGATGTGAGAGATGCAGTTCTGTGCTGATGATGTTATTTTTGTTGAAGCTTGATATTCATTTGCCATTGTTGTCAACATTTTAATGACATTTCTGCCAGTGGCTCGGCAAGTACACTTTTGTATTACTATAAGTACTAAACAGATCTAGGATTTTACATTTTTGAAAGGTGGGTCTGGAGAAAATATTTTCCAGGAACATGATTTGGGGAATCCATCAATTCTTGAAGATACACTCCTGTGGGAAAGGAAGTGTTCCAGACTATGATAAAGGATTGTGTTTGCATGTGTGTGTGGGGGGGGGGGTTCTTGTGTGTCCAGACACTTACACATGTACGATAGTAAAGCTGTTGGGCTCGTCACAAAATTTAAAAAAAAAAAATGCATTACGTAGCACAAACTACTTTGAATATGACATATACTAGTCATCTGTAATACTGTAATGATATATGTCAACTATTTTATCCAATATTGCATACAGACAGACCAGACCAGACCAAATTACTGTTTGACCAACCTGTGCAGAGTTCTCACATAACATGTGTCCCCTGTCTACTAGTTTCAGCAAAACAAAGAGAGAAGATCAACCTCTAATCAAGGGGGGGGGGAGAGAAATCATCTTTGTCCCTCCATAGCCCATAACACAATAATTTTTACAGTATAACAAATAGTTTCCTAGTGCTGGAAAATGAAAGTTTCCAACAATCAATAACCTAAATTTTCTTGCTTCTGAAGTTGCAATAATCTATTTTGCCCCATCAGTCATGTCAGTGGGGCTCGTTTCTAAGACAATGAAAAATCATTTTGATGTAAAACAATGTATAATTAGCTATCCTTTGCTCTAAAATACTTGGCCTCAAATTTCCAATTTTTTCCTGCTCAGTTGCTATGCTCCCTCAGATTAATGGAAACAATTCTCTGACTTTACAAGGCACATTGTGAAGGAGCACATGCATGCTTCTCTTTGCAAAAGAGGGGTATTTCAATAAATGATGTGGGACATGGACTTTCCTCTGTATTAAGGCATAATCTTTATTCATTTTGTTCCTATCCACACACAAGGTTAATGCATGTAATGATCTCCATTATCATTTATAAGTTTTCTATTGTTTTGCTTTCCAACAGTTGCAAATTCCCAAAACTGTAATGGTGACAATGGTGACAAACAACTTCACCAACATCCATGCTCCGGGTGGGGTAGGCCTGTACATCATGAAGTACCGTGGTCGAGTGGTCTAAGGCGCTTGACTGGAGACGAGAAAGTCGGGGGTTCGATCCCCGCGGTACGGCACTTATGCCCTTGAGCAAGGCATTTTATCTACATTGCTCTTTTATCGTACACTGTACATCAAGTAAATGAAAATGCTATAGACAATATTGATACCAACGTGTGCACGAGTTTTTAAAAATAAAAAAAAATTTAAAAAATCATCCGTGTACACGACAGGACAAATATGGAAAAAGGGTATCAAATTCATTGGTGATATAAGAAAGAAATGCGCAAAGGGTAGGAAATTAGATATACCCAATCTGGAGCAGAGGGTCCGATGGGAGGTAAATATGTGACAAATGGAAAGAAATGTGGATTAGATAGGAAAGAAAAGGAGAATGAAATTTAATGGAAATTCCCATTCCCGCATGCATTCTAAGCAAAGTATGGGCTCCAAACAACCATGCTTCTTGCCAGGACCTTTACACATGGTGGGGCCATCATGTGTAAACTTAAAGAATACCTTTGCCATCACAGGTACCGGTAAATTCAGAAGGGGAAATACCACCATGCTTAAATTTAAGAATGAAATGCAGCCAATGGCACTTTTTTAATTACTCATCTGTCATGATTTACTTTTCATGTACATGTACCCACAATGCACAAAAGTTGACCAACCAAAACAAGGCCATGCGTTCCATTATCTGTACCATGCGCTAATTTTTTCTCCTTGCCGAACATTACATTTCAACCACGCCCACTGAAAATCCTGGTGAGAAGCCTGCAGACAACTCATCCTTGAGACAACTCTCCCTTGTGGATCATCAGTGTGTACGGAGGGCAGGCTATCCAGCTCAGGAGGAAAGTTGTCTCAAGAGGGTTCCCTGCAGGTCCGGGTATGGACAAAGAGTGGTGCAGCATTGCAACGTGATGCGCAATGCTTATCCAGTGGCACACTCTACAATAGCCGCTGCACCACTCTTTCACCTGTGGCCAGGCCTAGACTAACGGATGTAGGTAAACTGACATGTTGGAGGTCATCCTGTTAAAATAGAAATTAATCAAGCTTTGGAATCGAGAGCAGGTAAGGTCTCGTATCAATTAAAAATCATTATTTTCAGTTTCATTGGTAAAATTTTGATTTGCAAACTTGGAAGGTAGTTTGCAGGGGTAACTGTGCATGATTAAGTGTGAGATTTTGGGGGCATTATCACTTATACCTGTACAGGGGGGGGGGGGGGGCACTCAGTATATAATGCGTGGTGGGTATGTGCTGCAGAGAAGACCCCCATTTTTACACTCAAATTTCTGTTCCAAAGCATAGAATTTTTATCTTATTGAGAAAAAGAACAAAGAAAACCATTCCAAAGCATAGCATTTTCTTTTTATTGAGAAAAAAGAAAAAAGAAATGCGTTCCAAAGCTTCGCATGTTTTTCGTTATGCCGTTCCGGCCGCATTGATCTGCATTTTTGGTGAAAAGCAGCCCACAGAGTGCTGTCCCACCATCGCCTCTGCGCAAGCGCAGCCGGCGACCGTGCCGCCGGGCTAGCTGCATGCACTTATGCCCGTTCCATAGGGATACATATGCACTTACATGCAGGCAAATGGTTCCAAAGACCCCCGTTTTCACAAACATTTGTAGTTCTGAAGCCTGTTCCGAAGCCCGTTCCGAAGACCCTCTTTTTCACAATAAGCACGTTCCAAAGGCCCTGTTTTTTGTCTCGCCCACGGCACATACCTACCCCACTTTGGGGTCGAGTGCCCCATCGGGAGATAAGCTTGTACTCCATAGAAGTCATCAAGGTAGAAAAGCCTAAATAAGTTTTGTGTGTATTCCCAGGCGTTGAGGCTTGGTAGAAAATCACACATGAGAGGAAAATAATTGTTTACATTCCATTTTCAACTCTGAATCCCCAAATTTGTGGAATATCAAGAATTGAAGAGTCCCTAAATCAGATATCTAGCACATTGGAAAAAAATAAATCTTGCTTAAGGCAATTTTGTTGTCTGTTTTTGACTGCTGCAACGGTGCATGTTCGCCACAGTCCGAGGTACGTTTGGCCCTATGAATGTAGCCTAGGGCATAATATAAAGGCAGTGTATACAGCCACACGCTTGTGTCTTTACCTTATGGCCACACGCGTGTGGTTGTATCCACAGCATCGACATTAGGATACAGCCACACTCGTCTGAATTCCCACTTGAAATCTGCGCCGCGACAGCTATCGCTAGTGTACAATGCATGCACTACATATGCACAAGTGATGTGTACGTTCATGCGACGATGTGTTTGCTAAACCACAAAACTTCGATCGTCACGAAGGTTTTATCTCTTGAAATTCACTGACATACAAACAATACTGTTATTATATTGTCACTTGCCTGCTGATCAGGTGAGAATGAAGTGAAAATATTGTTTGTACAATAAGTGAAATCGCGAGATAGACCTTCGTGGCGATCAAAGTTTTACAAGTAACAACACATACCATCGCATGAATACACATCGCTTGTGCAGTTCATACACTAGTTAGCGATAGCTGCGGCGCAGATTTCCAGTGGGAATTCAGACAAGTGTGGCTGTATCCTAATGTCGATGCTGTGGACAGCTGGTGGATACAACCACACGCGTGTGGCCGTAAGGTAAAGACACATGTGTGTGGCTGTATACACTGCCTAATATAAATAGGATCGCGTTTACAACCTTCTCCGCATAAGCAAATGAATACCAATGTTGTAAAGCTTGATTAAAAATGCCAGATCTAATACAAACATAAAGCTTGTAAAGGCTCCAGAGCGGGCCATAGTTGTGTGGGATTGCAATGGCTCTGATCATTGATAGTACTGGTACTGAGTCTGAGACTGACATGACTGATGATAGATGTACAGATGAAGCACACTGAAAGTCTGAAGTTACTTTCTTCACATTCTTTATCAAATAAATTTAGTACAAAACTCAAGCATTTGTGTACATGGTGTAAATGTTACAAAATAAGAAAATACGTTACAGCACTCATACTTGTAGCTCTACTGGATGTCAAGTGTATGGCGGCCCTGAAGTACGCTCGACAACAGGTCATGTGCGACGTGAATTTCGCATCGCGGGTCGTGAACTTCGTGTCCCAGGTCATGAATTTCACGACCCCCGATGCGAAATTCACGACCGGCGATGCGAAATTCAGGACCCATGGCACGAACATTGCATCCCAGCAGTGAAATTCATGACCCGTGCCACGGGCCGTGGTGCAAACTTTGCAACCCAGTCGTGAAATTCACGACCCGTGGCGCGAAATTCGTGACCTAGTCCTAGGATGCGAAGTTCACGACCCGCGATTCAAAATTCAGGACCTGGGATGCGAAATTCACGTCGAACATGACCTGTTGTCGAGCGTACTTCAGGGCCACCATACAAGTGAACCTTACAGTCTACTCTAACGTTACACAAACAATCATGAAAAACATACCCAGACGTCCAACTTCACATCTTTCACCGTTCCAGTGCCACTGTAAATGTCCACACTCAGCTGATCGAGTGTCAATTTCTCCTCCAAGAAATTGCCGACATAGCGCTGTAGTAAATATCTGCACGCCTTTTTCTTGATATAATCAGGCCAAGGGAAGTACCAAGGCATTGTTCTGATTCGATTTCAGTTATAATGAGTCAAAAGAAAGGCTGAAACCGCGATTGTTCGATGAATGGGATTCCCCCATGAGTTCGTTCACGTCATTCGGCCATTTTCAATGTTTATAAACTTGTTGTGATATTTTATTCGGCCGAGAGAGGGCGTTCTGAATTTTATTTAGCTTTGTTTCCATTTCCCCTTTTCTTCTCAGTATGAGTGGGTGCCATCCGTTTACAACTTTACATACCATTGTGTATTATTAATTCGGACTCGCGCACAAATCGCGAGCGATTGAGTAGTAAAAAGAGAAGAAAAAGTTCAAGCGAACTCAAGGACACACTCGCGAAGTCATCGGGAAAATTCGGCTAACTCCATTATTGTCAGGGTTCAGCAAGCAGGTACGAAACGTGCAGAAGAGCGTCGTTATGCGCATGTCTGTTTCTACAATGAAGCGCTTTTCGCCTGCCCTGGATGTCTAATTAAAGTGGTTCTTGCTCAGCTACAAAAAGTGGCTGCACGACCCAAAGTTATCAGAAGTTACTTCCATCTCACCTGAGAAACTTCCCAGTTGTTTCTGATTAGCAGCACGCGAGTTCACTACTATCCTCAACTTTACTCAGTTCCAACCCGCCCACAGCTCTCGATCAGCCCAACTCTCGTTTTACTCGTTAGTATCTGGCATCCAACTCTGCTCTCTTGCCCACGCATTCTTTAATTCCCTCTCCTGGTATCCATCCCGTCTTTCATCACAGCACGTTTTCTCCTCGTCCTTACTTTATTTTTCTCTCCTCCTTCGGATCTGTAGGGCCTGTTGTCCGTCGCTGGTTGACTTTCAAGTCAGATTTACTCGCGACGAGGGGGAAAAGAGTAACGTCAATAGCAAACATTCGGGGTCACCTCTTTATTCAGTCAAATTTGATCAAATGTCGCTACCCAACTCCTGATTCTGTTCATTTAAAAGCCTCTGAATATTAGTTCACAGATAAATTCAAAGTAGTTTCTAAGGAATGATCAAAGCTTGATAGGTCTTCAGATTGTCGTAAAATCATTCTGTGTCTCATTCTGATTTGCCTCATTATCAGGTCATCTTCGTCTTTATTTCTCCAAACGAAACGATGGAGTTGGCACCGTCAATGACGATAACGACAGAAGTGCGTCAAAGATCTTTAAAATGTGAACCAGCCTGCGATGCGAACGGCAACGTCCCGTTCCTGAAATCGGCGAACATGAATGTATCCCATCAGATGAAAGATGAGAGGAGTTTCATCACAAACGGTCATTTGACTCATGAGTATCACGAGAATCATGAGAATGGAGACACCAAGCACGCCGGAGGTAAGCTCATGAACGGAGCGGCATCCAATGGCATCATACACACGGTAAACGGGGAAGCCCCGAGCGAGGTGTCAGCGTCGTCAAACATCACAACCCCGAAACTTGAATTTCCGGTCACCGTCAAACTTCTCATGACGGCAGCCGCCGGCATCGTTTTCGGCTTTGCAATGGAGAAGGGAAGAGGTAAGTCGATCTAAATACTTTTTTGAAATGTGTATATGTACATTCTTCGAGAGATTCATTGATTCTTTTACGCATATTGATATGAGTACACATTTCAAAATGTTGTGCCGAAATTTCAGACTAGCTCTGCAAAGCGAACTACCTGTTCATATTCTATTAAAGTTTTTTTGAAGGCTTCATTATCATTGAATTGAATGGTTTGACTGTTAAGAAATGTATTCAAATTAGAAGTCCATGGGTTGAAAAGGTGAAATGATAACAAGTCCTGACTGAAATATGCGGGATAACATAAACAATTAAAGAAAAATATAATTTCACACAAAAAATTATTTAATTTAAAATATATTCCGGGAAAGCCCAATACGATATGACAAATAGATTTTGGTTGGTTCACTGTAAAATAATTTTTTTTGATATGAATGAAATTTTCACCGTAGACCTATTAAGACAAGAAGATTAACATGTCACAAAGTCGTCATCAAGGCAAGATGATAAAAAAATGTCGCAACAATGTTGAATGAAACCCTTTCGTGATTAAATTTGTTATCATTGTCTGATTTTCGTTTCTTGCATAAAATCAAACCAATTGTGCTCAGTCAACATTGAACATTGATAAGGATACAGTCTTGACAAGTTTCCAACACCATTCATTTCGAGTGACGAAGTTCACTGTAAATCACTTCGGGGAAGACATGTCAGGCAGTTTAGTTTCGAGCCATTTTCTGTATAGAGATTGTCCACCTATAAGCCAATTGAGCCATATGAGAGACTGTTAAACCTTAAATCAAATTATTATGCCTTCACATTGCTCAGTTTTTGTTTAATGATTATCAAATCCATACAATAAAAATCGAAGTTTTGATACTGTCATGTTCAATCCTTGTATCCACCGGCGGGTTCATGATTGGCAACACCAAATAGGGTGATATAAGCGATTTTAATGGCAAATCAATCTAAATACATGTACGCGCCTTATGGACACCATTCTTTTATGATTTATTAGCTCCAGAAATCTCGTCGCTGTAACAAAACTTGATGAGAGAAAGAGAAAGAAAGGGAGGCAGAAAGAGAGAGAGAGAAAGACAGAGAAAATGAAATGTGGTACGATATTACATCTAATTATTACACTTGAAGGCACATATTTACATTGTCATTGTAAATTTGTATTTCAACCGATTTGATAACTTGAAAGAGAGTAAGAAATATCATTGCAATATTTTCTGTCCTTTTGGATGAGATTTCTTTCTTTTTTTTCCTGTCATCATCACTAACTCCGTCTTACTACGAAGATGTTAAAAGCAGATTCCCCCCTTAATACAGAAACAGCTAATTATTTGTTGGCAAACCCTCAAACTTTCGATTTATTCGGAATCATAGCGCCAAAAATATAATGCATCCGCTGACACCTGTTGTGTGTAGTAAATAACAGACGCCTGACTTCCCTATGTTAGCGTCTCCCATCTGTTTCCTGGATGATTTTATGCATTCAGTCATTCCTTCAACATGCTCTTCTCTTTTGTCTCGGCCTATATTTCTTGTGGTCTTTGCTACCGATTTACCTTTCTCCCAAGCACACATATTGGGAGAGATGATGCACTCTAAAAACAAATCTAGTCACATTCGACCTACTAGTAAAATTGACACAGTACTAGTGGAAATGATGCAAGATTCACAATTTTTGACTGGAGGCCATCTATGTCATGGAATATGATATGTATATTTTTTATTTTGTGTACGTAAAGTTATTTTGATTTGATGTATTATGTTTGTAAATGTGAGCAAAACCAATTTCCAACTGGACAATAAATTGAAACTGAATTGAAATTTAATTGAACATAGGATTACACTGGCTCCAGCACTAATTTGACACGATTCTATTGAAAATAACCAAATTCTAGTAAACATTTTGTTTATTTTACTAGAACTCTGGCATGTCTGGTCATTTTTGTTTTTACTAGAATTGTGTGAATTTTAACTAGAACACTGTAAGTGCCCGTTGGATCCGGTCGCTAGTCAAAAATGATTTGACAAGAATTCCGGTAATTTTCACTAAATTTGTGTCAGTTTTGATAGTGATAGTTCTGGTCCAAGTGGGATCCGGAATCTAGTCACATCTGACCAGGGCCCCGTAACACAAAGATTTGCAATCAATCGCAAAGTTGTAGCAGCCAATCAAGACCACTGTTTCATGCGCATCTCGATCAAAAAGGTGACCGTGGACCAATCAGAATGGTTGTTTTAAATTTGCGATTGATCGCAAACTTTTGTGTTGCGGGCCCCAGATCTTTTTTTTTTTTTTTTAGAGAGAGAGAGTATTTGTTTTGTTTGCTTCTTCTTTTGTTTTTCGTATTTTTGCATTCAACAACTTATTAGAAAAATGGATTGTGTCATCAATTATTCTGCTTTTCCGTTGAAAGGAAACAATTTCCTCAGGTTTTTCTTCAAAAAAAATAAGCATATAATACTAGTTTATTATTGCATAGTTAGCTATATCATTTGTTACATAATTCAAGGAATGGAAAATATTATATTATTGTACACTGATTTATATGTTAGCTTTCTTCTCAAAACTTGAAATGAATTTTTTGTTGTAATTGAAATAAACTGAATGGAAAGAAAATGAAATCAACTAAGAAGCAATGACCATTCTTGAGGGCTTTTTGGACGAGTATCGTGCGTCATGAACTTTTCCACAGCAGATTTTTATTATTATTTTTTTATTACACACGTTCAATATTTATGGTAAAAACATATTGAACAGAATGATACACGGTTTTACAGTATGGTAAGTGAAAGGAGCTTCACATGTTGCCATCATTTGGTATAGTTCTTATGCTGTAGGAAACATCTCTGACAAGAGGCCGAGTCTGAGAAATGAAAAGTGGCAAAGTCGTGCCGCAGCCGCCGCAAATCGAATTACCAATTATTATTTTCCACTTACGAGCTAACTACGAGGTCAAATCCAAGGTTGTTAACATGTCAAAGCTGTTTACAACTTATTATTTTTGTGAGTTGCCATTATTATATAAATAGTGCATGGTCTATCATGCACTATACTGGATTATGTGCACGACAAATACTAAATTATCCCGAGTGCAGTTTTAGCGATATGTATCACTGAAAAAATGACGAAAAACGGGCGAAAGGCGTCTATTTTATGTATATTTTACTCACATGCCTTGAAAATGCTACTTTCATGCAAAAAATCCCGAACTGCGTGTAAAGTGAATGTGTGCGCAGACAAGGGCACCTTCCTCTTTTTATCGTCAAATTTACACCATCGCCTTTTCTTGTGAAAATCACATTTTTCTTGTTCGGATTTCGATGAGATTTTCGGCACAGTTACTCCCTAGGATATGAAGATTAAAATGAGGTCAGCCATAAGAGGAATACAAAAAGGAAAGTTTGTCAACTTTAAGTGAAATATTAGGTGCGCAGACAAGGGTCCCCCCATCATACATAAACAAAGAAAATCGACCATGGTTTTCCATTTCAAGATGCATGGGCCGAAGAAGCTTCCTCTATTGAAAATTTTTGAAAATTGGACATACGGGAAACTACACAACCAGAAAAATAAAGATGAACGTATTTATGCGAAACAAATACTTTGAATAATTTTGCTTGGTCATTTCTTTAACGAGAAAGGAAATAGTGAAAGGGGGGGGGGAGAAAGGGAATAGACAGCAAGTTGTATAATGAAGTGATCCGAACAAGAGGTTTGAATATCGGGAGGAGAGACCTGAGGGTTACGGTGATTCAGTTCGCTTGTCGCCTCCCAGGCACAGGTGACGCCAAACCAAATAATAATAATAATCAACAAAAAAATGAACTATACACGCAATGAAAGTACTCCAAGAAACGATTAAGTGAAAGAAAAGCAAAATAATAAAATGTGTTTAAGAATCTAAATTTGAAAGAACTAGATGGTTTATTCTTGATAAAGGGTGACGTATTTTGATTCCTGTCTAGAGACAAGATATTAAAAATGCAAGCAAACAAAACATGCGCATGATAATACGCAGATGCGGAGAATTCAGTCAAGTTTTGGGCGGTTTTTAAATATAGGATATTACATTCATTTATTTTCATTCATCTTCTTTTCAACGATGCCTTTCCTTTCTTCCAAAAAGAGAAAGAAAAAAGAAAGATATAGTTTTTAATTCATGTACGTTTATCCAAGTGATAATTTAGATTTTCACGTTTTGTTTACCCAATTGTGTTCATTTTGTCCTCGCATTTTCTATTTTGGCCCTCCGTTTACTTTTCCTTCCTCTGGAATCCCGCGTTAAACCTGTTCATTGGAATTGACGGGTTGAGCTAAGGTCAGGGTTTATGTGTTTGACAACCGTTTCTCTAGCTGTCCTTTAGAAACTCATAGGACACCATACTCCCGGTGAATGACTCCAAATTCGACCGCTTTCATTTCCCGGTTGTTCGCCAAGTGTCAGCCTCACTCATTCTAACCATCGCTCATGGAAATTATTATATTCCAGTGAATAATATCACAAAACATAACAATAATTCTAGAAAATAATCTGTACAAAGCGAGGCGCCGCCTTAATCGTAAGAATGCCGTGAGGCCCTTTCAACCTCTATGGTTTCAATCGATGCCTTTACAGACCACAATTCCTCTCATAGTCTGCATTATTCTTTTAAGTCAAAGAGCTGTCAAAACAGAGATATTAATAAAGGAACTGCTGACAAAAGATTTGTTGATAACATCTGACTTTAAGCAGCCTCTTGCAGAGTAGGCTAGCCGAACTGAAGGACACAAACCAGAGCTACTTTATTTAGCTCGATATACCTTTGACCTACATTCTGTGTCATTTCGTTTTGATGCAACTAAATCCACGTATTTTTGTATATTTTCATAGATGAAGAAAAATACTGAAACCAATCGAAAGAGACGACAAGCAGTTCACTAACTTAGTCTACTTTAAATCCCATAACTTTTTTTTTGTACAGACATTAATTTTATCCACAGCACCATTATTGCCAATACGATGCACAATCGAATCCGTGTGAACGGGGGGGGGGGGGGGTGAAAATCAGTCTTTCGTATATACGGAGGGGGAGGGGTGGAGTGATTTTATACCGGCTGAAGCAGTTGTTAAGATTTATTATTTTTCTCGATATTCAAACGGGAGGGGGCAGACGCCAGCTCCACCGTCTGCTGGTATGTTTGATATTGTGGGTTGTTTTTTTTAAAGAAGTTTTATGGACCTCAGTATCTGGAAAAGTTTGTAATGTTGTTTCTCATGTTGCTATGTTTTCTCATCGATAAATGAAAGTCTATGCATAAACATATTTGTGTTCATGAAGTATATAGTTAGCCTGTGATAAAAAACAGGAGATTTGGGGTGACTACCTACGTGATCCATGCTGATGAGAAGCGTAAACAGAAAGGGAAATCATTGCCAAGTAGCCTTCAGATAATTACATCTTCTCACGTGTTTGTATCTTCTCATTCTAACTTATCAACTTATAACCCTTCCTGTTTGCTCTCTTCAAGCCAAGCTGAAGCAAAAATAAAACAAACGTTACACCCGCCAAGTGATCGTTGGGTGTATTTTCATAATGACCTCAACTTAAGCATTATTTTGGATGACCACCAATCTTTAACTTAAGAGGCAAAAGGCATCTCTACCACTTCTCTACTCTCGTCATCGTCACACTTTAAGTATAAGACCAAGACTTTATTTAGAGCAAGGTCAGGAGTCAGGATTCTACTTTGTTCCTGCTTTAGGACAAAGAGGAAAAAATAAAAGAAACACGAAGAATTGGAACACAATTTTATTTTAAAATCGTTATCGGCATAGTTTTGTTGGCTATAGCTCGCAAGGGTCTAAGTCCCACTAGACCGTCGCGGCGGTCACGGCCAGGCCGTGTTTGTGTTTGAACCCTACGATAGCCTCCAAACAGAAATGGTTTTTCGTGTTCCTTTGTGGTAATACCATGTAACTCATTCCAACTTTTATGCCAAGCTAACTCTATAAGGAGAAGGAACAAAGATATGGTTTCGTCCGTTGGGATCTTATGTCAAGATTTACAACGAGGTATCAAAGGGTGTGTCACACCTGACACACTTAAAACAAATTCTCGACAGGACTGTGGAAGCACCTTTTACCCTCCCCCCTTTTTTTTTTTTTTTTTTTTTGGGGGGGGGGGGTTCAGTATATTTGTAACGTTTAAATACCAAGAAAACAAATAAATAAACGAAAAACACTATGATGTAATTTCCAACGATCCCTAATAAGCCCAAGAAAACATCAGTTGATGTGTTGGTCATGTGTTAGAGATCGATCTTATAGTGGCTGGCAAGAGAGGAAGAGATGGGCAAAGAAAGAGGAGAAAGGGAGAAAAATGAGAGAAAATGCTAATTACATTGGAACATTCATTCGAAAACAAAATATGTATGATTTATACCAGCCATTTTTTATTTCAGTTGATGAGGCAGCTGTTGGGATGTAGGGAGTATAATTATAAACAAGTCGTTCTCACACCTGTGGTCATCGACCCATGCAGCTTGATCAAGGAGTAACCCAAAATAATAACGAACGTTTTAACATCAAGCTGGCAAATTCAAGAGCTGAAGTAATATATAACGTGCTGTTTACTGTTTGAATTAACGGTCAACTATCGAGAATAAAAGAATGGTTGTAAAGTACACTTGTGAAATGAGAGAATGTTGACAATAAATTATAGCCGTATTCAAAGACTTTACCGATTGGTTAAAACTGGATATCTTGAGGTATGGTTTATATACTGCTGATAAGAGAAAACATATTGTAAACCATTCCTCTGCCCATGCTTCAAACATAATTCTTTCCCTCTCGTATAACGTATAACATGCTGCCTTCCGAAGTGTGTTTCCTCAATCACTCTTGGACTTCCCAGTGGCAATAAGACTTGAAGTTAGATAAAGGTTAGATAATCTTGGACAATTTAAGTTCAACATTTACCCAAAAGCACAACAGTATTCCGTTTCGTATACCAGCAAAATACGCACCTTTGTCCTTTTATTCAGCGACTTGAAACACCTGATTTCTATTTCATCCTGATTAGTTGGGGTTGTTTTCCGAGGACAAAATCTTCAATTTTGTATAACCATGTTGACCAAAATAACGAACCCGGCACAGGTCACGTAGAGTTGAAATCATAGAAATATTTGAACGAAATCCAATCATAATCCCCATAAAAAAGCTCTCTCCCGAAACCATATACCATCGGTTTGTATAACAAACACAATCGAATAATTCTGTTTCCACATAACTTGTGTATCGTTGACAAATTGCTTTTAAGATTTTTGTTGCAGATATCACTGAATGCAGTAGTAGCGGCTTGAGTTATAATATCAGTTTCGGGAGAATAGATGAAATAAAATGGAGGAAGAGAGAGAGAGAAGGATAGAGCTCTTGTGACTGAGAAAAATATACATGCCGTAAAGGAGAAGGAATGAAGCAATGATTTAACGCGTGTTAAGAGGTTTTTTAAAGAGTTCTAAACTTAACTGTGTGATTAGGTATATAATGACTCCATGAGCAAACTATCAATAGAAACGTAACAGACCAGACCAAAAAATAACTAAATATATTTTTTAAATGGGGGTTATGACGGAGTAAACAGGGATCGGATGACTGTGGCAATAAGCTACAATGTAATTATAACAATTTCATTGATTAAATCAATTCATTTTGGTTTTAGAATATAGGTATTTAATTCAATTAGGTGTAGGTTGCTTTCGGAAGTCATGAGTTTGAAGTCAGGACCGCTGTCAATAAATACTTATACCAGCAGCAATATGAAGAAAAGTTTACTTCAAAACCAGCGTTTGAAAGCATCAAGAAGTTGAACAACAGAAAGTTGTAGCCATAGTAACATTGGTGGCAAACTTCAGCCAGGGTTGACATCACTCAACGCCAAGGATCTATACTGACCGCACTTCAAGCGACGGGCTGGGGGTAAGGGGACGACATTGGCCGCAGCCGAGGCCCAGTCGAGGACACAGGACGACCCTGTAACGTCGGCATTGAATTCGTCATATAACGCTGGCCATAACTTTGAGATTCGAGCACGTAGGCTTCTTATGCAGACGTGTTATTTTGATTCTGTCTGAAGGGGAGGTCAGAAAATATGGGGCAAGAAGGAAGAGAGAAAAATCAAGATGGAGAGGGAGTAAGATAAGAATGCTTTAGGAGCACACAGCCAGGGAGTCAGTTATATAGGAGACGGAGAGCGAAGTAAGGGGTAGGGGCGGAGCTTAGCGGGAGTCGACAGTTTATTGACTGTTTATTCGAACAATGTTATCATTCCTTTATTATTTAGCTTGGGTACTTTGTTAGCAACGTAAAAGATCTCCTTTTTTATATTCATCATCTTGATTTCAATTCAAACATTCATGAATTGATTATTGTCTCGGAGTATACAATACAGCTAATGTGTGGTCAGGTGGTCTCTTTCATAACTGCTTCTACCCGGAAACTGATTATCCTACTTCAGAGTAAAAGTAGCTTGAAATCAGCAAGGAAATATTTCCTGGTATTATGTTTCCCTACAAAGTAGTATCTGACTCATCGCCAAGTTCACATTCATTCACATTTTAACTACTTCAGTAGGTCATTGGCATCATACGACTACACGGCACTTTTCATTACTCAGAATGTTTCCGCATAGTACAGAATGAAGTTAATTTGTAGGCCAACGCATAATGACGAAGCCATATTATTGATGCTCTGTTATCAGAAAACAAGCAAGATCTATTTTACCCCCTTTTAAAAGCTTCCCTTTACTAGAACCATTAGAATATCGTATTCATGAGACTAAGGTATAACTAAGCATGCATAAACGTTTGTTTAACAGTTTACGTTTATTGTTTTCATATTTCACACATTTTCACACATTTACGATATTTAACAGTGTTTTGACAGCTTATAGAAAGTATACAAACAAGCAATATAAAAGGTACAAAGAACATGGTAAATTCAGAAAAAATAAATAGATAAAAGAAGGTAAGTACCCCATATAAATGTAAGTAAATGCAGTATTAATCAAGAGTGAAATATGAAGGAGCCTAAAGAGAAAGCTAGGTTTGTAGGTTATAGGCTCCCTTTTAAAAAATAGTGATGTTTCAAATTACAGTATCGAAATAATGGCAACAAGCTAAGCATGACAGATCAAAATGAGTATGAATATGAATAAAAAAAATTTGTGTCAAGAAAGAAAAAAAAAAGAGTCACTTCCATTTAAGCAGATATAGATATCAAAACGATTCACATTGTCTGAATGAATGAGTCAGCATTTCCCGTACGCCTTGGCAAAGAGACATATCACAACAGTAACAACTTACTTACGATTTTGTTAAAAAGGGGCTTACAATATCAACACTTCGGAGAGCTCTCACCAGACTGTATAGTAAGGTTGATAAATTTACTTTCATCCTCAAGATCCCGGAATATGAGGAGACCTAAATGCGAACGTGTGGATACTCCATCCAAGGCCTGACAAGGGCTTTTCTATGGCAACAGCCACTCTAATGTCCTTTATTCCTAAGCAGGGGGTATCCATTTAAATTGATTTTTACACATAAATGAGATTGGCGGTAAATTCTTCTTTCATTTGATTTTTTAAACATGCTTATAGATGATGATGCGATGAAACGCGTTTCTCGTTTTTTCTTTAACGACAAAAAGAGGACTGGACGGTTTATCATGTTTGAATGTAGACGTTCTATTTCTTCTAAAATCGTATTTTCTCAATTGCTAGACATTAATATCATTTTAAAAGCTTGGTTTAAAATGCAATGTTAGCTTAACTAATCTAAGCCCTTTATGATCATTTTTGTCAATCAATAATTCACCTCTGTATCATATTTGTCACGAAAAACACTTCTATTTCAAATCATTAAAATAATTGCCCAACTGATTATTCCTTTTTATGAACTGTATGGGGCTTTGTTCTTCTTATGATGCTTGTTATTGTCAGTTATATTTTTAACTTAATGGATTATCACAGCCCGAAATCCCCGTAATTCAAATAGAAGTTTTACGGAAGAATATTATACCCTCATAATTATTATGAATTCAGGTTAAAGGATTTGAGAGTTTCAAGATCATGTTCATTCTTTTGTTGAGCACTAAATAACTATATAGTCGTATATTATCTTTGAAATGATGACTCAGGAATGATTGCAATGATTTGTTGAGCATTCTTGTAGAATAGGGAGTGTTTTAAGAGCTGATAAAGCTACGTGTATTGTGACAGATTGAATACGTGACTTGCGCGAGATAGGACGAAGGCTAAACCCGAGTGAGTAAGGATGACCCAATAATAGTGCCCTTCATCATATTTTCTCATGCGAACCTATATGTGTATCGCAATTTAATTGAGGTCCTACTCTGTCGATGTCAAGGTATTTAGACAATTATCCACATCATCTTACAAGCGTCTTATCCTCGTCTTGCAGTTTAGAAATGGAGGGGGGGGGGGCAGCATGCGGTTTAATTCCCTGGAATTCAGTCTTAGATTCTGAGGAATTGTTAGTGCAATCTACAGCACAGTCATGAGCTGGATAGTGGGGAGCTATCAGAATCTGATGATGAAGCAAAGTATAGTGATCATTATGAGAGATGAGGATTCTATGCATGCCATGCGTCTGAACCCAGAATGTGAAAATGCATGATTTTTGATGGACGTAAAAGCTGATTTTCTATTTTTCACGAGTTTCTCTTCGGTTTAATTTCTTCTTGAATGTCTACTTTCTCGTCAAAACACCATAACGATCCATGCAGTTGTACAATCACTGACCAACACGTGATTAAAAGAAAAACCCTTGGAATGACAGACCCTTGGGATCTCAAAGACCTGGGAATGAATGACCTAGGGATGGAGAGATAAAAGGAGAAGAGATTTGTGGTCTCAATAGACCACTAGTCACGTACGCATTGACCAGTCTACGCTGACCAAAGTGCACACTTCAAGGCCGATCATGGCGCCTCTAAGCAAGCTTGCCATAATACGTTATGCAACAAAAAGGGGAACACCCCTTCCAGTGCGAGTATTTGGCTTGCTTCCTGTTGTTTACATTTCCTTGTTAACAACTAGCATAATTTTCTTTTGTTTGTACATGTAACTTGATATACCCTATGCTATAAAAGAAGAACAGAAAATTAATTCATACCTTTGCTAGTCATGTTAAATAACATCTTCTGTGATTTTTTGGTTTATATTATGCATCTTGTGCAGGAAAAAAAAAAAAAGAAGGAAGAACAGAATATTGATTCAAATCAGTGAAGCTCAATTAATACAATAAATACAATTCTTCGTGACACCCATCTAATTAATCAAATCATAGTTAAAAGTTTCATAAAATGCAGTTGACTTGTACATCTTTTGGTGTTGACATTTTTTTAATCGTTTTATGAAAGCTATATTATATCCACTGTTGTATCATCTTTATTCAGTATTAATACAGAAGTAGTGAACAGACCCCAGGTCCATGACACAGTGTAATTACACAAACTCCAATAATATTTTGTGCCATTGGCAGGGTTTACAAACAAATAATAGAATGTACAAGTACACGCGTATACAGAGCATGAAGCATAAGTATCAGGCACATAGAATATTCGACAGACATATAGAATGGAATGGGCGGGGGCGACCCAGCTATCATTTTTCAAGTGATAAGGAGGAGGAGGAGAAGAAGAAGAAGAAGAAGAAGAAGAAGAAGAAGAAGAAGAAGAAGAAGAAGAAAGAGTATGGCTGAAGAGAGGGAATGGGCATGCAACTATATATAAAATCCCCGATTCGTTTATTTAAAACTGAAATAAACTCACCTGTGGGCCAAGGTTAACAACCAGCAAAAATGCCACCCTATTAAAATTCCCTGGCGCCGCCCCTGCATATCATTAACGGGAAATACGATTAAAAACATTTGATAGTACTGCATTTATGTCTGATAAAGAAAGAATACAAAGGAGAATTGAAATTGTTTGTTGTTCATTATTGTTTGTTTATTTTGTCATACGTTGAATACCATGTGGAATTGATCCAATAATCAAAGTGAAAGCATGAAAGAAGTCACATACACATTTTGTTGGGGCGTAATTGCATGCTATCTTTACAAAAATCGTGAGAGAGTATAGATCTAGTGGTCACGTACAAATTTCCATAATCACAAAATCTTTTCCTGAAATTCAACACAAGAAAGTGCAACGTAACGGTCACATGCACAATTCTCCAAGGCCATAATTGCTAATAACTTAATTTCAGCATAAATCAAAAGCAAGTATTTGGGTTTTTTTCCCAGATAGCAATGTCATGCCTGATATTAAACAGTTATTGAGGAACGTTTACCTTGGAATTAGAACAAAATGATTAGACTAATAGGAGAAGAGAGAGAGGGTTCTTGGAACCCTATAAACTCTGTGGTGAAGTACGTGTTTCGAGTATCTTTTTAATGCAATAATGTGATCAAAAATCTATTTTTGAGTACGTCTCGCTGGGAAATTATGGGTCAGAGCTGTACTGCCTGCTGCGAATGCGGATATTCAAGGCAAGTATGGTGTCTTTAACGAGTCTGACAGGTTAACCCTGTTTTTTTTATGTTCCTGTTGTCGTCTCTGACGCTGATTGTTCTCGATGTTGCGTGATGGTGAGCGGAAAACGTAAACTCGAAGTAGAAACCACCAGCATCCATATTCTCAAATCATGTGGGATTCATGAGAATGGTGCATGAAACCTCAAGGTATTCCAAAATTCAAATTTATTACTCATGAAAGAAAAAGTAAATGAAAGCTTATACCTTTTTGATAAATAATTCTCTGGAATGTCCCAGTTGTGGGTCGGTCAGTGGGGGTGCACACCAACTTTGATTTTCAGTATTCATTAATTCATATGTCTATTGTTATGAACTACTTCAGGTTCTTATACAATTTCTGTATTGTATTTAATTTTAATTCCTGGTATTGAATTATAGACAGAAAACAGTGCGCTTAGAAACGCCCGTATTAAGCGCCTAATAAATCTTTGTATTTTATCATTATTATGAAATCAGAATAAAAATATTTTTTTCTTCTTTCGTGAAAATGCATTTCCAAAGTAGTATTAGGGAGATAATCACTCTGCGGAAACGTCTTGCAAAGTGGATGCAGCACCAGCGAAGAAAAAAAATGCACATTTTTGGAAAAAGAGGTCACTTATAAAAGGTGAATTACAAGAGGGAACCATGCCATTAAGACATTAGAATATCGGGTCCCCCTCATTGTATTTTAACCACTTTAAACAAGGGAAATTAATGAGAATTGCACTGTGAGAAACAAAAAGGGGCAGATAAAAGGTGCTGCACTTTATATCACAATTTTATATGGACATTCATTAGTACGGTAGATTAAAATGCCTTTTCCATGGACATGTTACACAGAAAGAGGGCAAAAAAGTCAACCCAAACGTTTTGATTGAACTGCTCTAAACGTCTTTTTAAACGTCTTTGGTTCATCTAACATGTGCACGCGCGCGCGCGTTGTGTGTGTGCTCTGTCCTGTGTGCGTGTGTGTTTTGTCGGTGTGTGTGCCTCGCCGCGCGAACGCTTTGTGGAAAGAAAATAAGAGAAAACAAAGAACTAGAATAAAGCTTCCATTATTTGGTAAGTTTTCAAAAATATATGGGTTTAGAGATTATTTCATGAAAATTGCGTAAATCCTTTTAAATCTGGGAATATTTTTTCGGTAAAGTGGTCTGCTCAAATCATTAAAAACATCCTATTCATGATCCTTATCCGCTAGCAGTCTTATTTCCGGTATCACTTTTGATCTTGGAATAATATCAATTATGAAGCCTGGCCATGGGGGAGGAATGACCGTGCAGGTATATCTTGACTCCACGGTTCTCGTGTATTGCAGGATGAAAACATGAGAAGAGGATAATAAATGCCGATGATATTCAAGCGGCAACTATGCGTGACATTGGGGAACGTTCCCGTTCTTTGTGTTTCTACCCAATTCGTCATTAGGTCTAATGACACGTGTACAGAGAAAGCACGGATCAATTCTTTGTGTCAAACTTGATTCCGGAAAAACTGGACCACAGCTAAACATTGTCCTCGTCCGTGCCGTTTTATATGGTTTCTTCAAACGAGAACAGATGTACTATTCAGTGCCTAGACGCAAAGTAATTACTCACAAACGGCGTGAACATGTATTAAGCTTCTGTCTTCTTAATGTAACTATTTTTTAATTAATGCAATTGTAAGAGATGGCCAAAAGGAAGGAATAGATAGCAATAATTCAAGTTGGAAATACAGTAACCCAGACTTCAATTATTGAAATTATGAATTCGATGTAACTAATAATTGAAAGGCTTCGTTTTAAACTCTAAAAAAGTGTTTGGCCTTTTATTTCTCATTCCTATCCAACTTGGAATTGTGTAAATTAAGAAGAAACATATGGAAGCCAGCCCGAGCGCAGAGCGGTATCCACATATCATTCAGTAATCACCCTCACTCTCCCCAGCTCAAAGCGGTCTCCTTTCCAGTCCTATCCTATGTCACACCTTGGGGTGTGAAACAAAAATAGTTATCAGCGTGATCAGATTTGATATTCGAAATATGGGATATTCCTGTGACTTAAACACTTTGAAGGGTGGGTGGCAGAAACAGACTGGCAATTGGATTTTGAAGAATGAAATCAATAATTGATTTTGATAATGATGTGGCACATGGGAAATAGTCTCAGGATTTTCAGAATGTTGTCATTGTTAAGACATTTTCCTGACAAGCTAGATGAGTTTGAATATTGATCCTAGTTTGATTCCAGCAGCTAAATTTTGTTAGATCCCCAAATCCTTTCCTGCATGGTTTTTTGATTTGTACAGTGTTTCTCTAAACCATATCGAATTTTCTCCCTGTCAGTGTGAGTCACCCCCGAAAACGATAATTGTACTGAAAGAATATTCATCAATTTAGATCTTAATCTCAGTTAGAATGTACACATAGTCTAACTGATTTCGGGAGATGGGATTGTCTTATAAGCCATTCTTCTATCTCTTGATGGTTTGTTA
>CM057152.1:5248172-5423213 GCA_029962745.1 Echinometra lucunter | reverse complement strand
GGAGAATAGATGAAATAAAATGGAGGAGAGAGAGAGAGAGAAGGATAGAGCTCTTGTGACTGAGAAAAATATACATGCCGTAAAGGAGAAGAATGAATGAAGCAATGATTAACGCGTGTTAAGAGGTTTTTAAAGAGTTCTAAACTTAACTGTGTGATTAGGTAATAATGACTCCATGAGCAAACTATCAATAGAAACGTAACAGACCAGACCAAAAAAATAAAATATATTTTTTAAATGGGGGTTATGACGGAGTAAACCAGGGATCGGATGACTGTGGCAATAAGCTACAATGTAATTATAACAATTTCATTGATTAAATCATTCATTTTGGTTTTAGAATATAGGTATTTAATTCAATTAGGTGTAGGTTGCTTTCGGAAGCATGAGTTTGAAGTCAGGCCGGGTCATATAAATACTTATACCAGCAGCAATTATGAAAGAAAAATTTTACTTCAAAACCAGCGTTTGAAAGCATCAAGAAGTTGAACAACAGAAAGTTGTAGCCATAGTAACATTGGTGGCAAACTTCAGCCAGGGTTGACATCACTCAACGCCAAGGATCTATACTGACCGCACTTCAAGCGACGGGCTGGGGGTAAGGGGACGACATTGGCCGCAGCCGAGGCCCAGTCGAGGACACAGGACGACCCTGTAACGTCGGCATTGAATTCGTCATATAACGCTGGCCATAACTTTGAGATTCGAGCACGTAGGCTTCTTATGCAGACGTGTTTTTGATTCTGTCTGAAGGGGAGGTCAGAAAATATGTGGGCAAGAAGGAAGAGAGAAAAAATCAAGATGGAGAGGGAGTAGTAGATAAGAATGCTTTAGGAGCACACAGCCAGGGAGTCAGTTATATAGGAGACGGAGAGCGAAGTAAGGGGTAGGGGCGGAGCTTAGCGGGAAGTCGACAGTTATTGACTTTATTGAACAATGTTATCATTCCTTTATTTTAGCTTGGGTACTTTGTTAGCAACGTAAAAGATCTCCTTTTTATATTCATCATCTTGATTTCAATTCAAACATTCATGAATTGATTATTGTCTCGGAGTATAATACAGCTAATGTGTGGTGTCAGGTGGTCTCTTTCATAACTGCTTCTACCGGGAAACTGATTATCCTACTTCAGAGTAAAAGTAGCTTGAAATCAGCAAGGAAATATTTCCTGGTATTATGTTTCCCTACAAAGTAGTATCTGACTCATCGCCAAGTTCACTTCATTCACATTTAACTACTTCAGTAGGTCATGGCATCATACGACTACACGGCACTTTTCATTACTCAGAATGTTTCCGCATAGTACAGAATGAAGTTAATTTGTAGGCCAACGCATAATGACGAAGCCACTATTATTGATTCTCTGTTATCAGAAAAAACAAGCAAGATCTATTTACCCCCTTTTAAAAGCTTCCCTTTACTAGAACCATTAAAATATCGTATTCATGAGACTAAGGTATAACTAAGCATGCATAAACGTTTGTTTAACAGTTTACGTTTATTGTTTTCCTTTCACACATTTTCACACATTTGCGATATTTAACAGTGTTTTTGACAGCTTATAGAAAGTATACAAAACAAGCAGTATAAAAGGTACAAAGAACATGGTAAATTCAGAAAAAATAAATAGATAAAAGAAGGTAAGTACCCCATATAATGTAAGTAAATGCAGTATTAATCAAGAGTGAAATATGAAGGAGCCTAAGAGAAGCTAGGTTTGTAGGTTATAGGCTCCCTTTAAAAAAATAGTGATGTTTCAAATTACAGTATCGAAATAAAGGCAACGAGCTAAGCATGACAGATCAAAATGAGTATGATATGAATAAAAAAATTTGTGTCAAGAAAGAAAAAAAAGAGTCACTTTCATTTAAGCAGATATAGATATCAAAACGATTCACATTGTCTGAATGAATGAGTCAGCATTTCCCGTACGCCTTGGCAAAGAGACATATCACAACAGTAACAACTTACGTACGATTTTGTTAAAAAGGGCTTACAATATCAACACTTCGGAGAGCTCTCACCAGACAGTATAGTAAGGTTGATAAATTTACTTTCATCCTCAAGATCCCGGAATATGAGGAGACCTAAATGCGAACGTGTGGATACTCCATCCAAGGCCTGACAGGGCTTTTCTATGGCAACAGCCACTCTAATGTCCTTTATTCCTAAGCAGGGGGTATCCATTTAAATTGATTTTTACACATAAATGAGATTGGCGGTAAATTCTTCTTTCATTTGATTTTTTAAACATGCTTATAGATGATGATGCGATGAACGCGCGTTTCTCGTTTTTTCTTTAACGACAAAAGAGGACTGGACGGTTTATCATTTTTGAATGTAGACGTTCTATTTCTTCTAAAATCGTATTTTCTCAATTGCTAGACATTAATATCATTTAAAAAGCTTGGTTAAAATGCAATGTTAGCTTAACTAATCTAAGCCCTTTATGATCATTTTTGTCAATCAATAATTCACCTCTGTATCATATTTGTCACGAAAAACACTTCTATTTCAAATCATTAAAATAATGCCCAACTGATTATTCCTTTTTATGAACTGTATGGGGCTTTGTTCTTCTTATGATGCTTGTTATTGTCAGTTATATTTTTAACTTAATGGATTATCACAGCCCGAAATCCCCGTAATTCAAATAGAAGTTTTACGGAAGAATATTATACCCTCATAATTATTATGAATTCAGGTTAAAGGATTTGAGAGTTTCAAGATCATGTTCATTCTTTTGTTGAGCACTAAATAACTATATAGTCGTATATTATCTTTGAAATGATGACTCAGGAATGATTGCAATGATTTGTTGAGCATTCTTGTAGAATAGGGAGTGTTTTAAGAGCTGATAAAGCTACGTGTATTGTGACAGATTGAATACGTGACTTGCGCGAGATAGGACGAAGGCTAAACCCGAGTGAGTAAGGATGACCCAATAATAGTGCCCTTCATCAATTTTCTCATGCGAACCTATATGTGTATCGCAATTTAATTGAGGTCCTACTCTGTCGATGTCAAGGTATTTAGACAATATCCACATCATCTTACAAGCGTTCTATCCTCGTCTTGCAGTTTAGAATGGAGGGGGGGGGGCAGCATGCGGTTAATCCCTGGAATTCAGTCTTAGATCGAGGAATTGTAGTGCAATCTACAGCACAGTCCTGAGTGGATAGTGGGGAGCTATCAGCATCTGATGATGAAGCAAAAGTATAGTGATCATTATGAGAGTGAGGATTCTATGCATGCCATGCGTCTGAACCCAGAATGTGAAAATGCATGATTTTTTGATGGAACCGTAAAAGCTTGATTTTCTATTTTTCACGAGTTTTCTCTTCGGTTTAATTCTTCTTGAATGTCTACTTCTCGTCAAAACACCATACGCATCCATGCAGTTGTACAATCACTGACAACACCGTGATTAAAAGAAAAACCCTTGGAATGACAGACCCTTGGGATCTCAAAGACTGGGAATGAATGACCTAGGGATGGAGAGATAAAAGGAGAAGAGATTTGTGGTCTCAATAGACCACTAGTCACGTACGCATGACCAGTCTACGCTGACCAAAGTGCACACTTCAAGGCCGATCATGGCGCCTCTAAGCAAGCTTGCCATAATACGTTATGCAACAAAAGGGGAACACCCCCTTCCAGTGCGAGTATTGGCTTTGCTTCCTGTTGTTTTACATTTCCTGTTAACAACTAGCATAATTTCTTTGTTTGTACATGTAACTTGATATAACCCTAGCTATAAAAGAAGAACAGAAAATTAATTCATACCTTTGCTAGTCATGTTAAATAACATCTTCTGTGATTTTTTGGTTTACATATGCATCTGTTGCAGGAAAAAAAAAAAAGAAGGAAAGAACAGACTATTGATTCAAATCAGTGAGCTCAATTAATACAATAAATACCACTTCTTCGTGACACCATCTAATTAATCAAATCATAGTTAAAAGTTTCATAAAATGCAGTTGACCTTGTACATCTTTTGCTGTTGACATTTTTTTAATCGTTTTATGAAAGCTATATTATATCCACTGTTGTATCATCTTTATTCAGTATTAATACAGAAGTAGTGAACAGACCCCAGGTCCATGACACAGTGTAATTACACAAACTCCAATAATATTTTGTGCATTGGCAGGGTTACAAACAAATATAGAATGTACAAGTACACGCGTTATACAGAGCATGAAGCATAAGTATCAGGCACATAGAATATTCGACAGACATATAGAATGGAATGGGGGGGCGACCCAGCTATCATTTTTCAAGTGATAAGGAGGAGGAGGAGAAGCAGAAGAAGACGAAGAAGAAGAAGAAGAGAAGAAGAAGAAAGAAGACGAAGAGAAAAGAAGAGTATGGCTGAAGAGAGGGAATGGGCATGCAACTATATATTAAAATCCCCGATTCGTTTATTAAAACGAAATAAACTCACCTGTGGGCCAAGGTTAACAACCAGCAAAAATGCCACCCTATTAAAATCCCTGGCGCCGCCCCTGCATATCATTAACGGGAAATACGATTAAAAACATTTGATAGTACTGCATTTATGTCTGTAGAAAGAAAGAATACAAAGGAGAATTGAAATTGTTTGTTGTTCATTATTGTTTGTTTATTTTGTCATACGTTGAATACCATGTGGAATTGATCCAATAATCAAAAGTGAAAGCATGAAAGAAGTCACATACACATTTTGTGGGGCGCGTCGCGTAATTGCATGCTATCTTTACAAAATCGTGAGAGAGTATAGATCTAGTGGTCACGTACAAATTTCCATAATCACAAATCTTTTTCCTGAAATTCAACACAAGAAAGTGCACGTAACGGTCACATGCACAATTCTCCAAGGCCATAATTGCTAATAACTTAAATTTCAGCATAAATCAAAAGCAAGTATTTGGGTTTTTTCCCAGATAGCAATGTCATGCCTGATATTAAACAGTTATTGAGGAACGTTTACCTTGGAATTAGAACAAAATGATTAGACTAATAGGAGAAGAGAGAGAGGGTTCTTGGAACCCTATAAACTCTGTGGTGAAGTACGTGTTTCGAGTATCTTTTTAATGCAATAATGTGATCAAAAATCTATTTTGAGTACGTCTCGCTGGGAAATTATGGGTCAGAGCTGTACTGCTGCTGCGAATGCGGATATTCAAGGGCAAGTATGGTGTCTTAACGAGTCTGACAGGTTAACCCTGTTTTTTTTATGTTCTGTTGTCGTCTCTGACGCTGATTGTTCTCGATGTTGCGTGATGGTGAGCGGAAAACGTAACTCGAAGTAGAAACCACCAGCATCCATATTCTCAAATCATGTGGGATTCATGAGAATGGTGCATGAAACCTCAAGGTATTCCAAAATTCAATTTATTTACTCATGAAAGAAAAAGTAAATGAAAGCTTATACCTTTTGATAAATAATTCTCTGGATGTCCCAGTTGTGGGTCGGTCAGTGGGGGTGCACACCAACTTTGATTTCAGTATTCATTAATTCATATGTCTATTGTTATGAACTACTTCAGGTTTCTTATACAATTTCTGTATTTGTATTTAATTTTAATTCCTGGTATTGAATTATAGACAGAAACAGTGCGCTTAGAAACGCCCGTATTAAGCGCCTAATAAATCTTTTGTATTTTTATCCTTATTATGAAATCAGAATAAAAATATTTTTTTCTTCTTTCGTGAAAATGCATTTCCAAAGTAGTATTAGGGAGATAATCACTCTGCGGAACGTCTTGCAAAGTGGATGCAGCACCAGCGAAGAAAAAAATGCACATTTTTGGAAAAAGAGGTCACTTATAAAAGGTGAATACAAGAGGAACCATGCCATTAAGACATTAGAATATCGGGTCCCCCTCATTGTATTTTAACCACTTTAAACAAGGGAAATAATGAGAATTGCACTGTGAGAAACAAAAAAGGGGCAGATAAAGGTGCTGCACTTTATATCACAATTTTATATGGACATTCATTAGTACGGTAGATAAAATGCCTTTTCCATGGACATGTTACACAGAAAGAGGGCAAAAAAAGTCAACCCAAACGTTTTGATTGAACTGCTAAAACGTCTTTTTAAACGTCTTTGGTTCATCTAACATGTGCACGCGCGCGCGCGTGTGTGTGTGTGCTCTGTCTGTGTGCGTGTGTGTTTGTCGGTGTGTGTGCTCGCCGCGCGAACGCTTTGTGGAAAGAAAATAAGAGAAAACAAAGAACTAGAATAAAGCTTCCATTATTTGGTAAGTTTTCAAAAATATATGGGTTTAGAGATTATTTCATGAAAATTGCGTAAATCCTTTTAAATCTGGGAATATTTTTTCGGTAAAGTGGTCTGCTCAAATCATTAAAAACATCCTATTCATGATCCTTTCCGCTAGCAGTCTTATTTCCGTTATCACTTTTGATCTTGGAATAATATCAAATTATGAAGCCTGGCCATGGGGAGAATGACCGTGCAGGTATATCTTGACTCCACGGTTCTCGTGTATTGCAGGTGAAAACATGAGAAGAGAGATAATAAATGCGATGATATTCAAGCGGCAACTATGCGTGAAATTGGAACGTCCGTTCTTGTGTTTCTAACCAATTCGTCATTGGTCTAATGAACCGTGTACAGAGAAAGCACGGATCAATTCTTTGGTCAAAACTTGATTGCAGGAAAAACTGACCACAGCAAAAATTGTCCTCGTCCGTGCCGTTATATGGTCTTAAACGAGAACAGATTACTATTCAGTGACTAGACGCAAAGTAATTACTCACAAACGGCGTGAAAATGTATTAAGCTTCTGTCTTAATGTAAATATTTTTTAAATTAATGCATGTAAGAGATGGCAAGAAGGAATAGATAGCAATAATTCAAGTTGGGAAATACAGTAACCCAGACTTCAAATTATTGAAATTATGAATTCGATGTAACTAATAATTGAAAGGCTTTCGTTTAAACTCTAAAAAAGTGTTTTGGCCTTTTATTTCTCATTTCCTATCCAACTTGGAATTGTGTAAATTAAGAAGAAACATATGGAAGCCAGCCCGAGCGCAGAGCGGTATCCACATATCATTCAGTAATCACCCTCACTCTCCCCAGCTCAAAGCGGTCCTCCTTTCCAGTCCTATCCTATGTCACACCTGGGGTGTGTGAAACAAAATAGTTATCAGCGTGATCAGATTTTGATATTCGAAATATGGGATATTCCTGTGACTTAAACACTTTTGAAGGGTTGGTGGCAGAACAGACTGGCAATTGGATTTTGAAGAATGAAATCAATAATTGATTTTGATAATGATGTGGCACATGGGAAATAGTCTCAGGATTTTCAGAATGTTGTCATTGTTAAGACTATTTTCCTGACAAGCTAGATGAGTTTGAATATTGATCCTAGTTTGATTCCAGCAGCTAAATTTTTGTAGATCCCAAATCCTTTCCCTGCATGTTTGTTGATTTGTACAGTGTTCTCTAAAACCATATCGAATTTTCTCCCTGTCAGTGTGAGTCACCCCCGAAAACGATAATTGTACTGAAAGAATATTCATCAATTTAGATCTTAATCTCAGTTATAATGTACACATTAGTCTAACTGATTTCGGAGATGGGATTGTTATTATAATAGCCATTCATTCTATCTCTTGATGGTTGTTATATTTGTTTAAAGTCATGATTTGATTGTGACAAGTGAGATATGACCCTCATTTTCCATTTCAATCCATTTTCTTCTCATATCAAATGCCGCTTTCATGCATTTCGTTTGGTATTAAAGGTTATGCCCTTCTATCTAATTTCAAGTGAGTCATCAAACTATTTGCGATTATTGGGTCAGCTAGCTGATAATTTTTAAATGGCATTTTCGTCGTCTTATGCTGATGACAATGGAAGAAATCCGAAATTCCTCTCAACGTTAGAGTGTGATTGTGTTTCACAACAAAAAGGCCGTTCATATTGTGCTTCTTAATTATTTCTGACCAGCATGAAAATGGAAGTGAATTTACGTTTGCCATTTCATTTCAGTTTTACTATCCAATTGGAGGAAGCGTTGTATTGCAAAAAGAGTAAATATTTTTAGCGTGTTGAATAAACGATGGTTACGAATGTGGGATTAAAATTTGATTGAAAGATAACCAATTTGTTAGAATTGCTTCAGTGCTATAAGTGTGATTGAAGTCACCATTCCTGCAGCATTTTTTCCAGTTATGAAAAAGATGCCACCTTCAAAGGAAATTTCGAAACTTTTCAATATATAGTTCCCTATAATGAGTAATCGGCCACCAGATTAGAAAAGCAATAATGCATAAGCTGCGAGAACATTTAGTATGAGTGTAAAGGAACCCATGCATGCCAAGGTTATCTTAATGGACCATTATACCCAACGATCTCAGTCCGCTTGAAGCTGTTCAGGATGCATCCTATATGGAGAATGATTATTTTTGTAATATATTGTTTACTTTTGTTAGTTAAAATACATATTCTTGGGGAAATGTCTGGTGCTGTCCTCTATAACAGCATTAAACCAGTTACATTTTGTTTCTATTCTTATAGCATATTAGCAACGGGGCCAAGTGGCATTTTCTTTTTTTCTCTCTCTCTCTCTCTCTCCCTCTCTCTCTCCCTCTCTCCCCCCTCTCTCCCTCTCTCTCCCTCTCTCTCTCCCTCTCTCTCCCCCCTCTCTCTCTCTCTCTGTCTCTGCCCCTGTCTTCTGTCTGAATAATTCTCTTTGCACACAAACGTGCTCGGATCAAACTCCCGTCTCCCTGCTCGGATTATCCAATATGATTCGTGAAGATAAAACTACCATATTGAAAGAAAGTGGATTTAATATTACCTCACTACCAATATGTTTTTATTCTACTCCTCCCGTAACGATACAAGTTACCAAAATACAAGGCACTTTTCACTCGACATTAAGATCACGGGAAATTAGCCTATAAAGATGTTATCATGTCAGCACATTACGGTCATGACGGTAGGAGCTTTGTGTGGATGAAATATCTCAATTTTTTAAATGAATGGGTATCATAATGCGATCGTTAGGTCGCATTTCGTAATCGATTGAATTGCAATTAGCCGACTTTGATCTTATCTCCGATCATCACTTCATGAATGGAGAAAAATAGGACATTTTGATATGGAAAGTATTATTTCCATGAGGATAGAATCATAACTAGACCGACCGCCCCCCTCAAAAAAATCAGACCAATTGACCCCCCCCCCCCAAAAAAAAAAAAAGAAAGAAAAAACACTTGTAGGCAAACATCATAATATACATAATATATATGCATTGCCAACAAAAAATAAATAAATATATTTTTGATATGAAGAAATTGTAAGAGTATAATTACAAAGGGAAGCATTGTGCTTTCTTCGGCCCGTCGAGCCAGTAGATTTCATTTCGAAATTCCTGATTTCGTGAAACCTTGGCAGTAATTTTTTAAATGACCGGTGCTATTCCTATCTGCTTCCAATCAACGCACGCGCCATGGTAGATTCGGTCCAATTCGCACTGTAAGGTCTCTCAAATTCTTTTACACCGTTTCTTCCCTCCGACCCACCACAACAAAAGGTGCCGAAAACCCACCCTTGAGCGGCACAAACTCCCCAAAGCTTCCCACACGCTCCTAAACAAATCATATCATTTCATACCTATTCATTTCTTCCTCTTTGCTCTAGTTGAATATCTAAACACAGCCAAGGTGAAATGGTGAATGAATGCGGGCGAAACTTTGAATGGTGGCGGTGCAAGAACTGTCATTGACTTTTGTGATCGTTCCAGCGAGTAAGGTTTTGACAATGTTATCCTGCACGATCACATTCTAAATTAATCAGTAATCATCTCTATGGGAAATCACTACCAAGAACATGAAGAATAGTAAGTCAAAACAAAGATTAGATGCATTCAACTGAACAGAATGTACACAACTTGAGAACACTTTTCTTGTGTATTGTCAAAATCGTATTTTCATTATTAAAATAAAACAAAGTAGGTCCTTTCACTTCGAATCAGTTTTGAAGATTCTTTCGCCTCTATCTTAACTCTATTAATGTTTTTAAGATTCATTAAAAAAAAAAAGATTCCTGAAATCGATTAACAACTGATGTCGTTAGGGAATTCTTGTGCATACATGGCGTTTATCTCTGTTCGCGTATTGGAAAATGCAGATCTTCTTTAAGATATTAATTTTAGAAATATAGCTTTTCTTCTATGGAATTAAAAAAAAATTGTCATTCTGTTATTTGTGTTTGTCCATTGCTTTCTGAATATCTGATTTTTTTTTTTTTTTATATAGATAAAGAGGATATTTTGAGACTGCATGACATAAAGTAGATCTCAGATTGTAGCTGTTGTCATTTTGTATCCTCCATTGATATTTAATTTGGTTTGGTCCTGCATAAAATAGTATACACATGAAGGACATGAAGAGAAAGAGAGAGAGAGAGAGAGAGAGAGAGAGAGAGAGAGAGAGAGAGAGAGGGAGGGAGAGGGAGGATGAGAAGTGAAATAGAAAAGAAAAAAGGAAAAGACACTTTTAAAAGGAAATACGTAACTTAAGATTGTAAGATTTTCAGGCAGTGTTGTTCTGCTTGTACGCCTCGTCACCAGTCGGCTTTAATCAGCAATTGACATGATTGAGGCATATATTTTATTCTAACTATTCATTCCATCAATACAGGCATAACAATGGAGGCATATACACCTACCTTGAATGTAATTCCACTGCATGAATCAATCCGCCACAGCATCCATCTAGTCTTCTCTCTTTCTCTCTCTCTCTTTCCTCCTCTCTCTTTCCTGTATTCAATATTGTTTCATTGCATTTATGTTACAGTGCTGATCCATCAATCACTGCGAAAGCAAGGTTCACTTTACCTATAGGAATAATCCACTATCCATAATGTATAGAGTCATTCTCTTAATCTGGAATTCAGTCTCGTCTTTTAAAGACGATGTATATCTATCCATTTTATTTCCTACCCGTTTACATAACGAACAAGACCACGTTTAACATTGACCTCTCTGCTGTGGATTAATTATCAGATGTGAACGAGGTCATTGGTATGACTGGTGATAGAGTAGTATGATCCAGGCTACTACGCAAACATAATGGCGTCCAAGTTCATTCAAAATCCGACGAGGATAATTTTTCCTATTTTGTCCCTTTTCCATCTCTAAGCTGCGAGGTCTGTCGCGCTAAATATCAAAGGAGTTGGATTTGAATGACGAATACAGCAATTTCTTGTTACGATATAGAGTATTCATATCGCTTGATAAACGTCCCTGTAAGCTATAATGCCCAAGGTTTGTACGTCCTCGCGTTATAGCTCAATAAGCCCCCAGGGTAGAGGGTTAGGATACTTGCCAATTTCTACCGGTAACAGGTTTAGGAAAATAATCATTTCTGCGGTATCGTTTTTGCTCATTAGTGGTCTTGCCCTTATAAGCAAGTTAAATTAGCCATCGAATGAAAATTGGCAAAGCAGACTGTTCTATTGAAGCAGATCATGTATCGTCGTCAACGCATAAAGAGAAAGCATTATTTGGTAGGATGAGGTTGATGAAATTGACAATGATGATGATCACTATGGTGATGGTTCATTTGGTTTGATGATTAAGGATGATTTAGTGGAAGGAAGTAAAGGGGATTACCAATGTAATGTATTTAATGATTCAGTGGTGCGGCGGCACAAAATAAAATGTGGGAAATCAGTCTATTTTGTTCATTAGTTCACACGATGTGTATTATTTCATTCTGTTGCTAAATTAACACAATAATTTACCATATTTGCAAATAATCACAAAAGTGAGACATACATACAGATCTTAGCAGAATGAATCTGACGTCCTTCACTCATTTCATTAGAGCAATAACTTGGGCCTACTGAGGGTCACACGTAGGCCCCCTTGCTGTGATATAACACGCTCTCTGTTGAACTGGGCGGAGTGTTATACCCGACAAGTTACACCTACACACAGGATATAAAATATTTACATTGACAGATAATGTATAGTAAACCTGCAACTATATTGCATTATTTAGCATATCCTTTCATCCATGCCGCTTTAATCTATTTTAGGGGCTACGTTGTTTCGTTTCCTTCACAGCGTTTCTCATTGATTTTTACTTTTTAATCACAAGACTTATATCACCCAGCTATTCTATTTTTCTCTTATCATTTGAGTCTTTCCTGAGTATTCTCATGACTGTCATATTCGTCATCATCTTTATTCATCACCATAAGTACCGGCATAACTGTATTATGCTCTTTATCCCCTGTTTTACAAGAAAATAGTTTCTCCCTCCTCTTCTTATGCCCGTTCTCCCGTTTTCTTTAATTGAACTTTCTCCTTTATCCCATGTTTCTTTGTTCAGATAACCGAGGTATATTTGAATATCAACCTTCGATATACAGATCGTTATTGTAAGATTTTGTTTTTGTTTTTGTTTTTATATCAATTTCCGTTTTCTTCTTTAGCATACGCATGATGGATATTACCAAAAATAGAATAAACAGGGAAAGGGGAAACCTATATCATAAAGAAACAGCAGGAAATGAGCAATTTTTATTAAATAGGTTAATATGAATGCTGATCATTTAAATTTTATCTTTCTTTTTCCAGTTTTTGAGCCTTATAATATTCGAGGTCAAATGCTTTTCCAGAATTTCGTCATGTTCAAGATGTTCCTGTCTGCCATCGTAGCAAGCATTGCTTGGTTTAGTATTCTTTCGCTGCTCCCCATCACCGCAGCCAAGTTCCAATCAGCACGTAGTAACATTGGTTGTCGGATGAACAGTAAAGGAGTAGCAGCAGCTGGAATCGGAGGCGCCATGCTAGGCATTGGTATGGCTTTATCAGGAGCCGTGAGTCACTTTATGATTAATTTCACCTCCCATTCTGAGCACTGGAAACCCAAACCAATTATGAAATGCAAATTAGAAGACTGAATTCATTCCTATTAGTTTGTTGTTAAGAATGCTAACTTACTTTCGAAAAAATGTGATTATTTCATAAAAGCTATTCACTGGCGTCTTCCATCCTGATTAAAGAGAAAATATTCAAATTGTGTATTTCATTAAGTCAGCACCATGGAAAAAATGGAGAATGGATAGCATACAGATTTTTCATTTATGTACTGGACCACAAAGAAGAACAGTGTGGTAATAATTATCACACTGAGTACGTAGGCCTACTTTCTTTACCCTGTTTGCTGTATGTATTTTTATATGTATGTCCTCTACTGCTATTTTGTCTTTTTACTTGAATGGTAAATAAATACAATACAATGCAAAGCGAGGGTCTATATCATAAACTCGCTTTAACCCATTCGTGACAGAGGTCCACATTTTGTGGTTTGGCCTAATAACTTTTGATGCAAAGCCCTGAAAATCATACCAAATACATGAGCAGAAAGAGCAAAAAATTCTACACAAACTGTTTCCATTTTGGCTGCCTCAATATTTGTTGTTTGATGCTGAAAATTTTTTAAAGGAAAATAAGCGTTAAAATCCTTAAATTGGCAATGTGGTAGAGAGTTTAAAATCACTCTTTTCTCCTGCAAATTGGCTACTTTTTGTCCTCTTATCATACTTTTGTCAATTTATTTTTATTTCAGATACATGATATTTATAAGAAAAATGTAGCAATAAAATAAAAATGTTGGTGTTGGCAATTTGAAGAATTAAAGCTGATCAAATTAGGCTTCAAATAATCCCTGTCACGAATGGGTTAACAAATCAATGAAATACAGTGAAGAAGGATCAGGATAACATTGCAACATGCAATCATGAAATTGGGTATTTCTAAAAACTATTTTTTTTTTAAAAGCTTATGAAATTAAGGCCCAAAAAATCTACAGCTACAAACCGCAGAGTTCATTGCCATTCAGCTATGAGGTCAGGATGATACAGTGTTACATTTTAATCAATAAAGCATCATTACACCTGTAATTATCTTTCGGAAGTCCATAATTGAATCAGAAATCCCGCCATTAAGATGAAAGTGTTTCATATTAGCATGATTAGTGGGCTATCAGAATTCATTCATTTCATCATGATGGCTATCTATTCCAATGCCGTCGTCTTAGCGACCATTTGAACAATGATTACGGACCCTGGTACTCTGATAACCTTCCTGTGATAATAATGTGGGAATATGTTTTATTTTTTATTAGTTGTGCCCACGTTTATTCTCATACCATCGCCTTCTACTTCAATTGCAACAAAACGAAATACCTATTTGCTATCGGATGCAGACAGGCCACAATCAAAGAATTCACTGCCGCTAAATCGTGGCCTAATTATTGTCCAATTTCGAGAAAATGGTTTTCTGCAAAAATTGAGTAATGCTTAGATAAAAAAGATATTTACCATTTCATCTCCATCTCAACCCCAGGGAGAAGGTGTTTTGTTGAGAAGCTTTTCTAGCCCCTTGATGTGTCCTTGAAAACATGGTTGATTGCGTAAGCATTTTGAAGCTTCTTCAGATTATCGCTTATGACGTAATGGATTACAATCATCTTTTAGCTGATCCCTGAGCTGACGCATGAAGACATTTTCTAAAGTCCTCGACCTCTAAATCAATAGCCTATGCTTTTCAAGGCTTTACAGGCCCCTAGAGAATCCGATGAATACTGGGAGTAGAATGTGAAAAGGAAAAGGTAAAGGTGTAAAGGTGCGCCTGTGTATATTTTTTTGAGTGTGTGGGCGAGCGTGTGTGTTTCATATTAGGGGTGAGAAGACATGAGCCCCTAAAAAGATGAGCCCCTGTTCCCCCCCCCCCCATCCCAAACTGCTTCAGGCGCTTGGCTTCTACCATCAAAACCACTGCAACCACCACCACCACTATAGCCACCACTACCATCATCACAGTACCTGCACCACTATAGTTACATCTACTACCATTATCCCCACTATCACCATTACAAACACTACCACCATCGCACCACCACTACCACTACCATCATCACTACTTCCACCATCACAACTACAATCCCTTTCTACAACTTCCACATGCAGGCAACACTAGTTAATAATTCAATTCATGTTTTTTTTTTCTTTGTAGTGTCCGGGAGCAGTTCTTATCGAAGTCGGAGCTGGTGTTCAACATGCAGGTATTAATTCGAATTCGAATTCATATTCGTATTTATTCATTTCCGACAGAAAGAAAAGAAATACAATGGCATTACATAGGTATAATTACAGAAGAGATGAAAATTAATGAAATATATACATATTCATTTCTTTTCTTAATAAAATGAATGAATCATCTAAAGAAATTCTTAAATTCTTTGGAAATGGAGGGATCCACTAAAAAGCAATGCTAACATGTATTTGTGAGTCCCCCAAATGACAGTATATCCGTAAAGATTAGGAAGCCGCAGTTTCTAACAAGGAAAATTGTGTAATCAATTGCACTCTAAACATTATTGTTTATATATATATATATATGTTTGGGGGTGAAAAATGAGCAAGTGGAAGTATAGGTAAGCTCTTCAGATTTCAAAGAATCATTAAGCTTCATCCTTTGATTCTTTAATGCTGTTTCGTTACATGGAACTGCGCTTTGAGAATGAGATATTCGAAGAAAGTCTCACATGTGGTATGAATACTTATATAACCAGGCCTCCATCCCTTGTGAACAGAAAAGAAGTTTCGAATAACAACCTTGAAAGTGCATTGAATCAAACGGTTTTAACTGAATGCGGAAATTACTCCTTTCACATTTCTTTCACAAAAAGCATATAACAACAAGATCAGCATGAATACATCCAAAGTTCGATTTTTTTTTGTGCAGAGGCTGGGTATAAGAGTTACGATGGGCTGTATGATCCCATTAGCCCTTGGTTAATGAAGATGAAACCATCTTAAACCTTTTCCCCTATGCCATCTTGTTTTGATGCAGGTATGACGTTTGTTGGTTGTCTCGTCGGAGCAGTGGTGTATGGATTTACAGAACAAACCATCAACAGAATGATCAAGCCTACCAAACAAATTACAGTCGGAAAGTAAGTCATGGACCTAATAGTTCTTCCCTATTAACTAATTAAGAAATACTCATATTAGCTTTTGATCAGATTAGAACTGAACAATTTTGATATTTGATCTTGATATAAGCCTCATCACCTCATGACAAAGTTCATGACGTCGTATATACGAACTTCACATCTACGGGAGAGAGAAAAGTGTAATGAAAGCATTCTAAATAGAAAAAAAAAATCTGTGGAAGGGGAAGGGTAAAATTATACACTTGTATACATGTAGAATGAATTCATGGTTGTATGGTGGGGAGAGAGACAGAGAGATGGAGAGGAAGAGGGAGAAAGAGAGAGAAAGAGAGAAAGAGAGAAAGAAATTGAGAGAATGGGAGAGAGTGAGATCGAGGGAATGGGGAGGGAGAGAGAGAGACAGGGAGAGGGAGGGAGAGAGAGAGAGAGATAAATAATTGAGAAATTGGGAGGGGGGGGGGTTGAGGGATGGGGGAGAGAGACAGATTAAGAAAATGAGAGGATGGGGGGGGGGAGATTGAGGAAATGAAATAGAGTGAGAGAGAGAGAGAGAGTGAAAGTGAGAGGGGGAGGAGGAGAAAATACTATAGTTTGTGGGAAAGATACTAAAGTAAAACATGAAAAAAAAAAAAAACTCTGATAACATGAATCTTTGAATTCTGTTATTGTAAAAAAAAAAGTAGGATGAGACAGTATTCTGTCCTATGAGGCTTTTTACTTCTGTACTGAATCGGTGACTGGCCTTGACTGAGATACTTGAAGAGGTGAGCTATTATCTGTGATAGCTCCCATGCCGGGACTACTCCATGATGTGATGAGAGATATATACCTGTATCTGTTGGCGGCTCCTAATCACATAATTGTTGACTTTTAGGGGCGATCTGACGAGTCATTTCCTCTCTCTTTTTGCTATTGTCTGCTGTAATTGGCTCATTGTACACCTGTGTTCTGTATAGTCTTACAACGGTAGACCTTCTAAGATAATATCTCGTTATTAGATTTAGATGACCAATCGAATTGACCAATTTTTATACAAATTATATATTCTTCCTGGATCTCCCCTCTCTCTATTACAATAGCGCTTTTTTCTGTTAATGTCTACCCGTATTTATTTTCATATCTTTCTTTTCCGGAATTTTGGAATGATTTCACATTTTCGCAATCGTCATGAGCATTGATCAAGCATATTTCCGGCGCCAAGGCGTTCGGCAAAAATATGGGATAATAGAGTTCGCTGAAGACAACTCCCTCGTCTTCGAGACTCTGATTTTCATTAGAGGCTTATGAGACCAATTTTCCAAAGCGCATGTATAATGTGAATATGAAATTTCAAGATCATTAGTGGTATTTACTCCAGCGTCGTCAAAATTTTACCTTCGATGCCACTATTTAGTTGAATTTGGGGTTTTGATCATTAAAGGTACTATAAAAGCTAATTAATATCAGTTTATACGTGTAATCTAAAAGCCATTTGAGATTAACTTAAGTTTATATACCTTAAAAGATTAAATGATTTGAAAATAAATGAGAGGAAGTACAGTTGCAGTTCAAGACTATATAAATACAGCTATGGCCTGAAGCTATAGCTGGCATAGACCTCAATTCAATAAAGAAAGGGGAAGGTCGTTTTTTCAGATCTTATAAAAGATGACAAGTCATCAGGCGGAAGCTGATGAATGGGTAAGCGAGAAAGTAGGCTGTACGGTTGAGTGAGCTTGATGACAAGTTTGGACATGGGTTCGAATCACCTTTCTCTCACCTGAGGGAAACGAATGAAAGAGAGAGAGAGAGAGAGAGAGAGAGAGAGAGGAAGGGGTAAAGATGAGGCAGGGAGGGTGGAAGTGCAATTATTTCCCGCCTTCCCTATTGCCAAGTGCTTGAAGGCACAATTCTAATCGAAATATCAGAGGTGAGAGAAAATCAAACTTAATTACTCAGTGCATGTTTCACCACACTAAAAAACACACGCACACACACACACACACACACACTCACGCTCACGCTCCCACACAAATTTTATTGCTTGAGAGCAAATTATCATAAACAGAATGGGCAAGTCCAAGTTAATTTTGTTCTATATGTTACCGACCAAGTCTAAGAATCAAAGATAATTAGCATTTCTGATGATTACTAAAAAGAAAAAAAACCTTACTAAAGAGCTGGGATCTCTGTAAAAAAAAATCATAACTCAATAATACGTGGTAGGGACTTACTCAAAAACAAGCATCTTGGAATATAATGTAAAATGGGCAAACTATAGTATAACGAATATTTTTGACAAATGATAAACACAGACGTTTTAATGGTTAAGAGTAGCTTTAACTATATATATTAAAACAAGTTCACAGAACCTATACTTGAGTATAGAAGATAAACACAAACCATTAGCGGAAAGTGACCCTGCAGTCCAATCTTTTTCGCATAATCATTTCTAATTTTAAGTGCATGATAGGGAGTTGCCGCAGTGCGTTACATGGGGTCCTAGGGTGTCTTTTGTTAAAGAATGATACGGGGGCGTAGTTCGATAATCTATTAGTACTGATCTGCATGATCAAATTGTCTTCTAATTTCTACAAGGACATATCTCTATAAGACACGCGATTATCATACAACGTAAAGACATTGAACAGTCTCTAACCTTGGGAAAAATTGGAAACTTCCAAAAGTAATGACTCTTGAACATTTCATTGTCAAAGCAATTTTACCTTCCAGCTATTTCTAAAAAAAAAACTCTTCAATTTGTTGATAAAGTGAACAAACAACATACATGCATATTGAAGTTATATATAAATATGATATCTCTTATGAATGTTATATTGCATCCTTTTTAGTTATCTTGATTTTGAAACGGCTTCCTCCGTTTAATTAGTTTGAAACCACTCCCTTTTCCACCTGATAAGCCATACATCCTTGCCCAGATAGATTTACAATGGAGAATATACTACTCCAGTTTTGAACATCATCACAACCCAATAAGATCTTTCTGCCAAATGATCTATTACAAGGATATGATTTTTATGACACCATTATTACAATGTTTCATTCATGGATCAGTACCTGTTGGGTTGTACATTTTATCCTTTGTTTTTTATCATACTCGATCATCTCAGTTTTCGTTCTTCTTTTGATGAATATTGTTATTACCTTCACCACAAGAATGTAGATGTAACCGCAAGCCATATTCCCTGTTTAGTAATGGATGACATAAATGATTTAGATAACAGAGATCTGTATTAATCAATTTCTTGTATAGATCCTACAATGACTCGCCTATTACGAGAATAAGGAAAAGAAACAAAATATTTCCTATTCTTTATTTCGCAATAAATCAAGTTCTTTTTTTTTAATTGGAATGACAGGACAGTTTTCTCATAACAATGTTATGTAACTTTGTATTCTTAAACATCATGAATTCTCCCACCTTTTCCCCTCCACATTTATTGTACATGTTGTATAACTTTCAGTGATACTTATTTACTTTGAAATAGATTAAAAGAACTCTTATTTGGTGATTATCTTAGACGTAATGTGATTATCTGCTTTATTTGTCTAATTGTCTTATGTTTTCATGCAGGTTAGATGAGCATGTTGGCGTTCCTTACATCGTGTTAGCCTTACCACTAGCCCTAGTCATTGCACTAGTCCTGGTCCTCATTGAGTACCTAGCTCCATGGCAGACAGAGCTTACAAGTCCAAACACAACTGATGTACCGACAGGGTTCCTGGATCTCATATCACTCAGATCGTGGCCACCTGTATTGGCTGGTAAGTCTTCTTCAAGTTATCCTTTACCAAATCAGTACAAAGGAAAGGAAATGATGAGTTTATAGCAGTACAAGGACAAGATATGATTTTGATAAATGCAATGAAGACAGGAATTTGTGATGGTAGGGAGAGAGAAGGGCAGACAGAAAGATACAAAGAGAATAAAAATGTAAGAGATAGAGAGGCGGAGGGGGGGGTGACAGACAGAGGATGAAGGAGGTATAGGGAGTGAAGAAATGAGAGAATGAGGTGCAAGGGCTGTCCGGGGTGGGGGCTGTAACTGGCAAGCTAGACATATCGGTAAAAGTCAATCAAAATGAGAGAGAGAGAGAGAGAGAGAGAGAGAGAAACATGAGAAAGAGAGAGGGAGAGAGAGAAAGGAAGAAAGGGATAAAAGATTAATGACAAGCCTTTATACTTGTGTTTTGAATCTGTCTCAGCCGTCTAGCGATTCACCATCAGTCACTCTCGTCTAGTTAGGTTAACCTCATTATCATATTGGAAGAGGATTAAGGCTGTCATGGGCAATATGAGGCTGAGTCCTAACAGGACTATCTCACCATTCTAAGATGTACCCATCATCCACCTGGAGCTAGTCCCTGTTATTAAAGACCATCAGAATCTTTGTCATCATACAATACAAATGCATAACTGTATATAAAGTTCAGCAAAGAAAAGCAATAATTATGAGAGGCTTTTATATAGAGATGACCATTAACAGGTTTTCTGGTTGCGCGTTATACCCCCCCCCCCCCCCACCTTTGACTTATACTTTCGCACCGACACAAACTAGTCCGTCCATCAACCCATCGGATTCATTGCATTTAACGAAGGAAATGATTAATAAAGACACTCTACCGATGACTGTATCTCACCTTTCACCCGAATGATATCTTGTTAACTGATGCAGTTGGCACGTTAAATCGTCAAATCATGAACCTTACCACAAATCGCATACAGTATTACAAAATACATAGCAACTGCGTGATCTGCTGTCTGCGTGGTGTTAGACAAGATTAAGGTTTGATCTAATCATCCTGAGGGTGTCATGTGTACCTCTATGAGAGGTCTACTGTCTGGCAAACCTTTGTCAAGTAGCTATTTGCAGTTACATCCTAAACTAAAATCAACATTAAATTTCATCTCTACTGTCCATCTAAAGTTTTCATGTCGGGGAGAATATGCGCCTTTATGATGCCATAATAAATAAGAGGTTGACATGACATTGTGTACTCTGCGATTCGAATGTCTATCAATACTTCTACAAACATTGTTGTATCATTTGTGTTACTAGTAATTTATTAAAAGCATGCCATCGTTAACTTCACTGAGAAGTTTGTTGTCCCTCAGTATAAGTATTTGCCCCTCTCATGCTTCAGGTGCCCTTGTCGGATGCCTTCAGCTACCAATCGTTCTTGCTGTGGATGAACCGATAGGTGGCAGCAGAGGATATTGTACCCTGGTATCACAGATCATTCCTTCAAGTCTCCTGGAGAGATATTCACCATACCTCAAGACGTCCAGAACAGGTCTTAAGAACTGGTGGCAGGTTGGTCTTCATTAGCTTGCTTCACTTATTGATGAAATATCAAAATCACTGAAGCAATTGTCTGATTATTTCGAAGTCTGTTTGTAAGCAGAAGGACATAGTTAGCGCCCTTTTGGCTTCAAACAGACGAATTCATCTCTCTGAAAGGACTTAAAGATATATCTTTTTGGAGGGGGCGGGGGCTTGTAAGACAAATGCTCCGGCGACAACTGTTGCCCTGTAAATATCCGACACTGACAGAATTTTTAATTTCAACCCCGAGCCAAACAATCTATATACCTCACCCTAACTCCAACCAGTTTCTTTGAAAAGTTAAGCTTGAAGCAACTGTCGAAGCAGATGTCAAAATGCCAAAATGTAAGAAAAAAACAAAAAAAAAAGAAAGAAGTATCATGGTACCAATGGTACAGCCATGGTATAATTTGATGGTACATCATGGTCATTTGAACATTATCAAATTACCGTGTTTGTATAATGAGTGCCATGGTACTAGTTTTACAAGGGACTTTTTTCTTTACGTTGCATAACTTTTCCTGTTCTTCCTCTGGCAATGACTGCGATCAGCAGATTATTCCGGCTGCATCATTCGTTCTTGAAAACTGCCATTTACTTTGGTGTTAAAATGATTTTGGTCTTTATACCACTCTCTCTCTCTCTCTCTTGCTTAGGTCTTGTACATCTCATCAGCAATAGCTGGTGCTGCTGCCTCATCCCTCCTCTCCGGTACGTGGTCCTCTACGATGGGTGTACCTCCACTACATGCACTGCTGGGTGGTGCTATCATGGTTTTTGGATCCAGACTGGCAGGAGGATGTACAAGGTAAGAGATTTTTACAAGTATGAATGAACACTATTTTCTCCACTCCTCTTCAAGTCATTATCATCGTCCTTTTGCTCTAGGGTAAAATATAACCTTGTTACTTGCTGATTGTACTTGAACTCTTTGTTCTCATTTTAGGGATGATATTTTGATGTGGGTGCATAACAAATTTTTAGATTACTTAGTAATGATTGTAAAAGTATAATGCATGACTTAATAAAATTCATGATGTGATTTTCTTTTTCAAAGGGTTGCTTAATGCGATAAAACAACATTAAATAGATTAAAATACATAAAATACATAAAATAATTACATGCAAAAAAAGTTACACAAGAATTGAACCTCAAACACCCTAAAACTTGCAAATTGGAATGAATGACTATAGTGTCAAAGAAAACAAATGTAATAATAACTGAGCAACCTACTGCCAACACGCTAACTGATCATGTAACTATAATGCCACCTGTAATAACCAACGAACATAATTTTCTGGTTGTTTTATTCTAGTGGACACGGTCTCTCAGGAATTGGATCTCTTTCACTGCTATCCTTCATTGCCATCCCATCTATGTTCATTGGAGGTATCACTACAGCCGTTACCATGACAATACTCGGTATTTACTAATAACGGACATCCAAGTCATCGAGTTGAGGATTGTATTAAAACTCAGTTATCATCAGCTTCAAGGCTTAGAAAAGTTTCTTTAAAAGAACAAAACAAATTAGTTGAGACATAAAATTTCCCAGAATGCTGCAGCATAAGTTTTACCTCATGGTATGTTTTAATGGATAAAATCACACTTCTTGACAAAGTGGTTTTAATATTATACCCATGATAATATTACCACAGAGGAGAGTTATCTTGCTCACTCAGTTTTGCTGCATTTTATTTCTTTTCTATTTATTTATTTATCAAACTCATTGCCTAGAGCAAACGTTATCAGACAGTGAATGGTTTATAATACAAATTATTTCATGACGATATAATCACGTATTCATTTTCTACTTTATAAAACTGAACTTTAATTAGTGAAGTTTGTATAAAACCGGGCACTATCACACATTCAAAAATTCCTTGCCAAATATTAATTTTGAATACTGCTAGCTCTAAACACAAATAGAAATGACAAATATTCAATGTAATTTCTACTTATCTCAAAGTTTCAAACTTTCAGATCACGTCATTTTCAGTCTTGGTGCGATGGCAACTCAACGACGTAAAAATAGTACATAACAGAGACTGTAATGATTAATGATAAGGTATTCCAAAATAGTTTTGCCTTGATACAAATGCAGTAATGTGAAATGAATTAATCAACAAGTGCCTATATAGAAAAACATAATATATACCAAAACTGTATGATATGTGTGAATGAGTTTTTATTTTCGATGTGGCTGCATTATTGCATTTCGTTCAGAATTTTATAATTTGTATATAGTTGATATGTAAATAGAAGCTACAGCCGACAGCACAGTCCATGCGGAGTAAGGATAAACCGCGCTGTATTGGAGTTATTCTTTGTATTTTTATCTAAGTATGATTTTATCAAAACCCATCACCCACCGATAGTGTAACATCTTTAAAATCTTTGAAATCTTTGGAGTGATTAAGAAAGAAACATGAAGATGTGAGTTTTTAAATGTTCTACTGTAAATATGATACTAAAGGTTTGCATGAAGGAAATATAGATACGGAATCGTTACTTAATGTATATAATATGAACTATGAATATTGTGAGATTTCATATTGTTAAAAGACAGGTAGCTACCTCTTTCTAAGGACAATGTGGTGATTTTAACAGTACTATGAGCTGGGAAAACTTTTTTTAAAAGAGTGACATTTTGGCGGAAATGATGATAATCTTAGATGTTGCAGTGCCAAGTTATTATTTTTTAGAATTAGATATTTAACTCAAAATAAATCAATACATATCAAAATGAATAAAGATACAAATCTTTATTTCGTTTCATGACATAATTTGATAAAATGAAATATATATTCACAAATCACTGAGCATGAAAAACTTTTTAAAAATAGAATGAAATCACTTATAAGAGCAACATATATAAACCCCAACCCAATCTAGCGCCAACCAAACTTTATGCAAGAGTAACGAAATAACCCAGTACATATTTATGAAGGTACAGCGATTATTTGTAGAAAAAGCATGATGTTGCAGAATTACATTAATGTAAAATCTGTTTAAATGTATGTCTGGTAGATGCAAGGTGTTTGAAGTCATTAAGTCTAAATATCAACCATGAATTTGCATTATAGGGCAACTTTCCAACGATGAGACATTGTTTTCATTTTTAATGACTGTAATAACAATGAATCGTAAAAATTATTTGTTTTCAACATTTGCTGATTACATTGAGGTGTTGATGCTTTTTGTTATGCTGCAAAAGGAGGAACTAAGTAATATATTTGCCGAAATATATGCTGCAGTTTATTTTGAAATTATGTTATAGTTTTCACGATAATTGTCCCAAAGTTCGTCTTTCAGCGTATCATTTTGTGAATTCATATCAGGAGCAGTGACAGTTTTCTTTTTATTTATAATCCTCAATGGCTGATCACGTTGACATAAATGATGTTGATAATCATCTCAACTCAGTATGTAACGTTTTGATCTGTTCAGTTATCACCCAATAATAATTGTACGCCAAACACATGTATTCACTCTCTATATAATGTATTAATGATTCTCCTTTAATAGTCGGTTAAAATGATTAAACACTCATCGATTTCCAGCGCTGTTTTAAAGGCCTATCAAATTAAACAGTTTTAATAAGGTATTTAAAAGCAGATTTTTTTTCTTCTAAAAAGCGCGCCGGTTGTTGAACCATTCTCTGTGTGACAATACATTCAGTGGTTGGTTTTCTACTAAACGGTAAACCCGACACTTAGTCTAAAGTCATGCTTAACAAAAGGAAAGACCTCAGTCTAACTTCCTGTGTTAAGACTTGACTTAAGACCGGGAACAGTGTTGAATATTATGGCGGAATAGGGGCAAATGTGTTAAATTCAAGACTACACTATTCGATGATAATAACAGTGTCATCAACTGTCAGTGCCAACATGCAGTGCGCCTTGTAGAAAGCTCGAAATGAGGAAGGCAGATTTGCACATAGGTATAGAATTATCGTATGCGACATTATGAAATCTCACATGCCTTTAAGTAAGAACAATGATCCACCTAAAAGTTAATTACCTCAAATTTATAAATTGTCTACTATTTTGTATATCATGATAAAATTGTATGTTAATATATGGTAATTTATGTTATAGTTACTTTTTCGACAAACGTGTTGTTGGTATACTATTTTATACTTCTTATCTGCTGTTTTCACTTTGACGCTTGTGTAATTATATTTGTAATATTTTTGAGAGGTGTATTCAATGACCTAAAGCTTGTACTTAACATGTGACCTTTATTTTGTACAAGATCATCTGGGTAGAATGGAATATTAATAAAATAAAAGAACATATATATAAAAAGCAGTCTGTTTGTTCTCCCCGACTATTGTTTACACAGACATTTCCTATCCATCAGAAACCGTCGAGAAATAATCTCTTTTTGCATTTCATGGCATAATTAAGATTAAGATCATCCATATTGCTTATCCCATGTAAACCATTTTAAAGAAGCATATTTCTGCCTCCTATGGTGGGTCTTTGATAATATACAAACCTCAGTAACCAGTTGAAATTAGCTTTCTACGGTGGTGCTATGTGAGTAGGTGGGCAAAATTACGAGGTTCTTCTAATCTTTTACTTCTCTTTCTACCCCATCGTCTCTCTCTCTCTCTTTCTCTCTCTCTCTCCCTGCTCCACCTTCCTCTCTCTATCTCTCCCTTCCCTCTACCCTCTCTTTCTCTCTATTAAAGGGGTTAGACTAATTCACTTTATACCTTAAAAACATTCCAACTGCCCTTTGCAGCTACTCATTTATCACAATGTTGCTCTTACTCGCTCAGTTAAATACAACCCTCCCTTTGCAGTATCTTGCTTCCCCGTTTTCTCTAATCAGAATCTGCCACAATTTTCTCTACATTTCCAAGAGCAGTAAATACAAGATACATTGTTTAAAGAAAACAACACAAAACAATGAAACAAATTTCTAAATGTTAATTCATCATGAAGTAACTTTATCAAATCCACTTATATATTTCACACACATGACAATACCGTTAGTTTGCAATAGACAGTTCATTCTACCTCACTTAAAATCAATATGGAAAAGTTCTTTTACAGAGAATAGATAGAAAGACAGAAAGAGAGAGAGAGAGACAAACGGACAGACAGACAGATACAGATGTACTAATAAAAATTGACAGAGACATAGGTAGATAGAGTGAGTGAAATAACAAGAGGCAAGAGAGGAGGACCTAAAAATATAACTTCAAAATTGAATGTACCTTAATCAACATACTATACGCTCTATTCTTACTATATATGCAAAGTATTGTTTTGAAAATAAATGTTTTTCAGGACACTCCAAAATTGACTACATACAATTAAACATTCTACAAGAAGTGATTTTTCCCTTCTATGGTGTTGTGTAACTTTACAAAATGTTACCAAAGCCTGAGATCTTATCATCCAAGAATGATGGATAAAGAAATGAATCCCTCTCTGACTTTAAGCAGGATTCAATGTACAGAATTGCCAATGTTTCTTCAGATATCACTCCTAATCTCATGAGTTGAGAAATGTATGAACATGTTTCAGACAGGTAAAATATTTTCCTTTTCACAGAGGCTGGATAAAAAAAAAATGGATTTCCAAGGGTCCACTCATAGATAAAAATACATGTTCAATAATTTTCATCTGTATTTTCCTGAAGTTCATCGTTATAATGCAAATTTCACATAAAAAGCCAAGATTGCACAGAAGACAGAAATGCAACAACAATGTTAATATTCATCATATATTGCACCAATAGTTAATATCACTTCAAAACCTTTGTACTAATTTTGAGTACATACTACACAGTTCATCTTAATCTTAAATATTCCTTGGCATATTTCTACAATGCACTTTTCATTATTCCCACCCCACCCCCCCCCCCCCCCCCCCCAAAAAAAGAAACAATAGGACAATCAAATACTGAAATGAATTTTTTTTAAATGTCCCTTTTAAACCACTGGATACTAAGCCAGATATAACATGGGCTGGGTTCTGTGAAAAATGTGATTTACACTCCAATCAAATCATGCTCAACTGGATAATTCATACAGCTATAGATATATGAATACATATTATATCTATTCATTCCTCTATGTCATGATTAAATGTAAACAATGACTATCACCAAAATGGGCATTACATTAATGAGTTACATGAACAATGTAATGTCACAAGTTTCTCCAATAAACAACCTTCTACAAAAAGTTAGATTTCTGTATGTTTTAAAATCATGAATGGTAGTTCAAGAGAGAAGTTTCATTAGAGAAGTTTCTAAATCATCAAAAAACATTTGTAACATAATTTACAGCAAACTTTGAAATCATTAAATCCTCAGCAAGAAAAGATGAACCATTTCATTACCGACAGATCTAAAAACTTCTTATCCTGAACTAAAAACATTATGATATTCAATTCTTTCTGGAACATTAAATTAATTAAGACCCATTCTCATTGTCTTGATTTCTACATATGACGTGATCTTGCATGATCTGACTCATAATCAAAATCCCAATATTTTGAGAACTACTTGTTCATAAAACCAGTTTACCTTACCATCCTCTCCATCCAAATATCACATAGAATTAGTAGGTTAACTGTTTGCCTCAGAGAATAGAGACAAAAATAGATACAGACATTAGAGGCAGATTCTTTGCTTGCTTTAGATCAGTAGATCTAATGCAAATGGCAACAGTGAACTCATTTGGTTCATTTTCAAATATCCTTATGCTACATAGATCTATATCCCCTTTTTCTGAACCTCTATTATCATCTCATTTACAATTCTTGTACTCACATCTGTTTTTGTTCTAGGAACATATTCTTCCAGGCCTTGATCATATTGTTTTATTAAATACAATCAACTAGGCTTAGAGCAGCCAAGTCTTCAGTTCTTACAATAGCTAACTTCATTGTTAGGGCTCAAATCAATCTCAATTAGATTTGCTACAGCCCACTCCTCCTCTTATGGCTCAATAAAATCTCAGTTAGGTTTGGTGTAGCCCAGTCTTCCGTTTTTGGATCTGAATAACGTATTACTTTAATACACTCAAATTAGCCCAGTCCTCTGTTTATAAGTCTGAATGATGTACAATTTAGGCTTATAATAGCCCACTCCTCCATTCTTATGAATCAATAATCAAATCTCAGTTAGGTTTGGTGTAGCCCAGTCTTCCGTTCTTGGATCTAAATAATGTATAACTTTAATAGGCTAAAATTAGCCCAATCCTCTGTTCTTAGGTCTGAATGATGTATAAAGTAGGCTTACAACAGCCTACCCCTACATTCTTAGGTCTGAATGATGTAAAAAATTGGGCTTAAAACAGCCCACTCCCTTATTCTTTACGATCAATAATTATATCTCAGTTAGGTTTGGTGTAGCCTAGGCCCCTGTTCTTAGGTCTCATATAGGCCTGGACTGGTTCCCGTATACCTCCTCCCTCTGCTCCTAGTCCTGATCCTGGAGTCCATCCCATACTCTGCAGCATCCTGCTCCCCACACTGGATGATGATAAAGGTTCTGCCTCTGCTCCTACAGCAACTATACCAATCATAATGAAACAAACAAATAAATATAGCTATGTATAAGGATGAGGTCTGCATCTTCCAAAAATGCCTAATGCATGAATAAATATACCTTGCATATCACATTTTCAAGTAAACATAAGACATGCATCTTCCAAATAAACATCTGCATAAACAGGTGCTCTGTAACCAGCAAATACAGTTTGTTTTGCAAATTTAAAATCTGTACTTAAAAACCCACCTTTTCCGCTTTCCTTAATTATTATTAATTTTCATTTGTCTATTTTGTTAATTATGTACCTATTTTGTTAAAAATTTTGTAATACTTGCTAGTCATTCATTTGCTAACATGCTTGTATGGTAATGATGTATTTTGTTTTTATTCTGTATGTACAGCGCATAGAGAAGTGTATGCTTATTATGCACTTTATAAGCTTAGTATTATTATTATTGTTTTGTTTCTCAGCTTCACACACTCCACCCAACATTTTCCCTCATTAGGACACACAAGTCTGGTGTCTATTTGATAGTATACCCATCAAATGAATTCACTTTAGAACACACAGAGATTCATAAAAATTGTAAACAATATATGCAAGGGCATTGTTAGTTGTTAAAAATATGAGGAAAATGATATTCCACAAGATGTATGGAGACATTTGGGCCCAACCGTGCATGTATGAATGAACAGGAAATCTATATTTTACAAGCAAAAACATGAATGAATGTGAGGTCAGCAATACACAAACGTGATATATGAATAAACCTGTGTTCTGCACATAGCTGCCAACCCCAACTGGAAAAAAATCCCATTTGTGGCTTGAAAATTCAAAACATACAGCAGTGTGATTTTCGTTGCATTCTGCATGATATCCTATCTAAAATGCAACAGTAATAACATATGGGGCTTCTTTAATCATTTTTTTGATCTTTACTCTTCTACAATGGACCTCTTCATGTAAAACAATCCACATTACAAAATACACAGGTAGAATATATTGAACATTGGGGTAAACTTAAATGTTGATGATATAACATGAAAATGAGATAAAATAAAGGTAATAAAGAATCACTGTCAGAACTTTGGAAAAACCTATTTTAATGGGAAAAATATTATTGTTATATTCTCTTCAAAATCCTAATAAATAGGATAAAATCCTACTAGTTGGCAGCTCTGTCTGTATTGCATTAAGGGGAGGGGATGGAATTAGCCTCTTCCAAACTGAGAGACCACTAAAAAATCACTGCAATTTCAACATTATTTTGCCTCTTTTGCCCACATTTGCAAGTGGCACCCAATCTGCACAAAAGTTTTACTTTAGATAGCTTTAAGCCACAGAAAAACACTTGCAAAGTTTTAGATCCCAGTACATTCCCATTTATTATATATATTCAACACAATTTTTTTAAATTTTCTTTGTTTTGTAAAGGCATCTTCCTGAGCTGACGCTTTAAGAGGAAAACCATTCATATTTCACTTATTCTTTGGAATATTGTTGTAAACTTGATAACATGATAGTTTTACATAAATATCTGTCATTTAAAATTGAATTTGGCTTATTTCTCTTCAAATTCTGAAACAATGTTGTGCAAATGTGGGCTACTACCTTTAAGCCTAGAGCTTGAATTAATAGATAAGTGATTAATATTTAGTCAGTACCTGTAGAAGTAACTCCGGGTGGAGGTGACTTTCGTCTACGTTTAGCAAACTGTGGGTAGAAAGACTGGCGAGATTTGATGAGTGCATCATTCTCCATGCTTCCAGTTTGATAATTCATGACTGTGTGCCTGTTATAGGTATACAAAAGCCAAGAAAGTATTACATGAAAAATTAATACATCATGAACACATATTCATTATCCCATTTATGAAGTAAGGAAACCAGAAGTGTTTGGACTGCTATTTGATAGCAACAACAACAAACAAAAAACAAACAAACAAACAAACAACAGTGTACAAAATAAATGTTACCATTGCCACTTCATTCGTAACTTTAAGAAACAGCATCCTGTATAACACCTTATATTGCAGCATTTCATCTCTTTACTATTATAAACACTTGTACCTAATAGTAAATACCCAGTCCGACAGCTTGCCTTTCCTCCTGCTACTATAATTGCTAATTGATTAATTCTGGTCTTCCTCAAAGGGGCCTAATACTAAGATTTCTGTTCCCATTTCTGTTGGTTTGGTTGCTAAGGCATGTGTCCTGCATGTCGGAATCTTCATGTAAGGAACCTACCTAGTCTTGGTTAGGACAGACTTGCTCTTTTGTCCACCTCCCTCTGTTCTTACATCCAGTGCATAGATAGAAGCCAGCTGAAACACCTGGTTTCTTTCTCTTGATTTGGACGAATGAAGGCTAAGCCTGTTAAGAAGCAAGAAAATAGAAATCAAACAAGGTGATGAGATCTTACTTAAAAATGCGCAAATTTCAATAGAATTGGTTTATAATCATGAGGTAATGTGCAAGGTGAGAAAAGCTTTGTCCAGATTTTTCATTTAGTTGGACAAGTCATGTTTAGGAAGCATGCTCTTAGAAATTTAACAACAAATGCGTGCATGACGATAAAAGGAAAAATTGTCTTTTCCCAAAATTTACGTTTAACTCAACCCATAGAGAAGCCTTTAAAACTACTTTATAGTAGCATCCCTCTGTCACTGAGGTTACTGCAAAAGAACCCAATCTCATTACTTACTCTTGTTCAAATGGATTGTGAAGAAATCGAACTATCTTCTCATTGAAAGATGCCATACTGGATTTCTTTAATCTCTGTAGAATGAAGGAAGAAAGCACATCTCTGATAAGTTATCAGTGGAGTATGTTTCAAGTAATTACTCATGATAGTGACACAAGAATAATACAGGTTTAAAAGGAGACCCAAGGGACAGCACATAAACTCAAGAAATTGACTTTTATAACTGATACAAATCAAATCAGAATAATGGAGAGTGAATGAAAATAATAATCCATCTACAGTCACTATAGCAAGTGAGTTTTTCCTATAACTCAGTTAGTCAGTAAATAATTCTAAGTACATGTGTGCATAAACATGGACATGTATGAATTTGGTACAAAATGAATTCCTTGGAAACAAACACATTTGACATAATCTATCACATCTTATGTAGCATGTTTGAAGATGTAAAACAAATATTTACAAATAATTTTTTGTTTATCTCTAAAGAACACATCAGAGAGTAAATTAAATGTGCACGGCGGGGGAGCTTAACTTGATTACAATCAACAATAATAGGTATGGGTGAACCCGAGTTGAATTCTCGACATGTTTGATCTGAATGACTTGTAAGTTCATAATTAAGACTTTCATGCTTGTTAATTTCATTCACATGTTAGCACTACAAAGGGAGATAACAAGGCTTAGGCTAAACAAGCCCATCTTCTAAATGAGTGATATATCCTTCATTATTATCTACAAGACATCTGAACAGGTCAATTTTTAAATCATATCGACTCAATTTAGAGAAAAGTCCATATCAATCAGAAAGCCAGGTCCATATTTCCCATATCACACGTTTTTTCGCTTACAAGAAATTTTGAGCATGCGCAAACAATCAAACTTGGTTTAAATGCACGATCGAGCGCAATGAAATTTGCATATTACTGCGTGCAATGCGAATTTTTAAAATGATTTTGTTTTGCCTTTTTAGCGCTTGCATTTTTTACCATAATGTAAATGTAATATGTAAATGCGTTCAATTTATTCAAGAGTTATGGAGTTAATAGTTCTAATTGAAGAGTTATGGAGTTTATCAAGACGAAGAACACGAAGAATAAAATATGTTCATCACAGTGTTGTGGAGTTTACATGTATTTCAGTGGAACCTAGGGCCCGTAACACAAAGGTTTGCAATCAATCGCAAATTTAAAACAAACATTCTGATTGCTCCAGGGTCACCTTTTGAACGAGATGCGCATGAAACAATGGTCTTGATTGGCTGTTACAACTTTGCGATATGATCTAATTTGGGCAATATATGTCATATCTCTATCAAGGTCAGTCCATATTATTTAAATACCTTGGCTTTCAGCCTTTGTCTGCAACCTCTCATGATAGAAGGCTCCTCAAGTCCATGACGTAGTTTGGAGTGAAAGGCTGGAGAGAAGCAAAAACAAATAGATCTGACAGTAAGCTGAACAATATACTTTCATTCTAATAAGACGATACAAGAATACAGGGAACTTGCAGATGAATAGCCTGTTACTGATAGTTTCAAAAGATGAAGGCATAAAATTGGATATCAGGTTTTAGAATAAGATGTGTGTAGGATCAAGGACATGTATCAAGCTACCAAGATGAAGCACTAAAATTTAGATTCCTAAGACAGGAATCATAAACTAGGCATGCAATATGTTATGCTTGGGGAAAAATGAAATCACATGAACAGAGCAACACCTTTCACAAGGAAACTGAATTACTCACATTGCTGGAAATTACTTTCAAACTGAGGGAATCTGCTTTCTTAGCAGTCATGTAAAACAAACAAATAACCAATCAATCATTAAATTATCATTTATAAATCTGCATTTCTATCACAAATTAAACACAGAAACCAAGAAATTTGTTATTTCCTTCAAAACCTTCATTATGCCGCCTAAATATTACTTGATGAAAACCAGTTCTATTTGACAGCCCTGTAACACTGTCATCTTTACTGATCATTTCTTTACAAAAGTATGACATGAACATTGAACTAATGATTCAGGATACTTACACCTCTGTGCTGGCTTGGAGAGATGTTGAAAGCTACCAGTAAGGATACTGTTAAAGGTTTGTTCTTGCTCATAGTCATCTAAAGTCTTCCCCTCCCACCAAGGTACCACACTAGGTATACCTGATACAGTGCCCGGCTCATGAAAGAAATCACTCTGCTCATCATCACCTGTCCATCGTAAGGCAGGAACAAATATGATTCATATTATTTAAAACATCATTTCATTCATCTACATATCCATACAAATCTAACGAAGATGGGGTCAAACATGAATTTTACTCCTTTTGAAAACATGGTATGAGTGAATATGTTGGCATATTAAACCTAACTTTGTGGACCAACTGAACATCATTAATTCTTTCATGAAATTAAACTTCTGCTGGTTTGGTTACATCTTTGATAATTCAAACTGAAAGGCACTTAAGCATTCACTGCTGATGATGTACTAGTAAATGCAGGACAATTACAAAGGGCTTGATCATGTACTTGCAGACGTACATTTAATTGCTATAATGGCAGGAGAATTCAGAAATTTTACCTTCTCTTCCTTCATCATTGGTATAGCCATCATCATCTTCATCTTCATCACTAGATGACATATAACTGCTGCTTGTTTCCCTGTCACGGAAAACAAAATAAAACTGTTGTCACAGTGTAATTCCCAATATACTTGGTATTTATAAGAATGATTCGTATTTATTGACTGTTGACACAACTTACTTATTAGAAAGTGCCTTATGCCTTAATATTTGCTTCAAGAACATGCACTTTGTTATACATTTGCTGTTTCGATTCTATCTCATATTTGATTTAGAAAGCATAATTTAGCATTAATAAAACTTATTCAGATATCCAGCGCCAAACCATCAGGAAACCCCCCCCCCCCCCTGTTATTTTTTCTCTCTTACTGCACCACTTATGATTATGAGATGTGCATTAACATGTCAATAATAGTTCGAATAATAGAGCTTTGCTAAAATCTATGCAAACTAGGGATGTCATAATTTGCACTGACTTTACATGTATAAGAATTTGATTGGTGCATACCCTTGCCCCAGGATACAAGAAAGATGGTTTACATGTATGCCTCAGCAATTTTCCTTTTTTTTGGCTGTCTCTTACCAACCATTCATTTACACGCAAAAAAATGTGGGGAGATTACTACAGGGCGTTTGCCGCTTCATATGTGAAAAAGCACCAAGGGAAAAGAGACTGTTCAAGTCACATACCAGGGTATCTTTTTTTTTTTTAAATTAGATACATCACAGTATGAACACTGATTTCTGTAACAATTATTGTTAACACAATAGAAAGTTTGCAACATCCCCCACTTTGGTTGTTGTCATTACAAAGCGAACTTCCATTTGATAGTATACAAATAATACACACATGTGAGTGTGTTAGTGGCGATGCAGCGCACTTGAGGGTATTTACAATGTGCGACAAGCACAAGCGCCTCGTGCTTTTGCATAATATTGTGAATACCCGAGATGCCTGCATCGCCACTAACATTATGAATTTAAATCTGTGCATTATTTGTTTTATAAAAACGGGTCGGCAGCATGACTTTGTAGTGGAAAATTTGTTAAAACCCCTCCAAATTTCCTCGGATCGCACAAAGAGGCAACATCTGCTTTCTATTATGACATCACAAACGTAGCCAGTGTGATGCGTCCCTGAGTAAGCGCATCAAAATCCTTGTGATAGACTTCTCTTTGAAAGAACGCGTATTTCATGGCGTCTCAGTTTTTACATGCAAGAGGTAAAGTGATGCATCAAAAATGCACAGTGCTGCACCCTAAATGCACAGTGCTGCACCCAAAAATGCATGGCTGGAAGGTTGCGTAGAATTAAAGCATGAACATGTGACATGCATACGCACTCGCTATTGGCTACATCCTTGAACCTGTTTTATAATAAGTAATAATGTTTGGCAATCATGTTCCCAACTAGTCTACATGTAAATTGTTATGTGTCAGTTAAATATAAAATCTGTGACCTTTTAAAGAACAGAAAATGTAGATTTGATGTTTGTAAACAAAGACACGTGACATAAAGTATATTACTCACTCATTCTTAGGTGTTAGTGGTTGTCTCATAGTGACATCACTGTCATTACTAGAGCAGTCCATATTTTTACTCTCTGCAACTTCTGTAGATGTTGCCCCTTCAGAGCTGGAAGATCTAGTTCTTTCTTTTGAAACAGGATTACCACCTACAGCACCATCTTCACTTCCTACTTTATCCTGTTTACTAGAGCACGCTTCTTTGCCCTCACTATTGTCTTTAGATGCTTCCCCAGAGTGAGATATGTCCATTGGATTAAGCTCAGATTTCTTACCAGTTTTTGATGACTTGGCAAGAAGAATATCAAACTCAAACTCCCCTTTCACCTTGGATGCATCATCAGTCTTTTCAAGTTTCCTGGGACGCACTTTCTTGACCCGTGGGCGCTTGTGGTAAATTTCTGGCACAAAGTCTGGCATTGATGAGCTCCGGACCATACAACCCGAACCTGACGGTATTGAATCCACAACCATACGTTTAAAACGTTTCTTCCGTTTATTGACAGTCTTCTTGAGCATTGTGTGATTTTCTGTGACTGAGTCTGATTCACCATAAAGGTTGCTTGATGATGTCATGTTGAGAGACGACAAGCGCTTCATCATGGCAGTATCATCTGATCCAGAATCACTTTGATTTTGTTGCTGTTTGGATGACACATTGTCCATGTAATCTTTTAAGGCTTCATCAAGACTTGAGTCTGATCCTTCACTGTATTTAATAGCATGCTCCCAGATAGGATTTGGATCCAGTCGTCTCTTTCGTCCTCTTCTCTTCCTTGACTGACGTCGTACTGACTTGGGGCTATTGAAGTCAGATGTTAGGCAGTCTTTTCCCGAACTAACCTTTGAAGCCATTCCTAATCTTTATCACTTTGAGCTGAGCGAGTATAAGAAACTGCACTTTGTTGAACTACTTCACAGACAATCCCAGGACAGTGGCATCTTGAGTTCCCTGGTGATCAGAAGAAAGGTGATAACATAGGTTGATATGAAAATTTCAGACAACGTTGTGCTTTGAGTCTTGTGAGAGTTAAGTACCTACATGTAGACCTCAAAAGCAAATTCAAGACAATATGATTTATGACCTTCCAGGTCAGGAAAGCATCACTAACCTGAATGCAAGGTTATACTAACCTTGCACTGATATAGATGACTCTCGCACGTACGTATATGGGCTGCACGTACTCTACGTGCGAGAGTGCAACACCGCTGGCACACCGTTCTTTCGCCTGCGCCTGTGGCCTAGGCTAATGGACGTAAATAAACTGACGATGTCAGAGGTTGCGCTATTGAAATGAAAATTAGCCACATGACGGAATCGACAGGAAGGTAGGGTCTCGAAGCAATTAAAAGTCTGTTTCTTTATTTCTAGACTAAGAATTTAGAATCAAAGTTTGCAGTTAGATCTATCGGCCTGATGGCGAACTTGGAAAGTAGTTTTCATGGCTAAGCGGGCAGGAGAAATGTGATTTGGGAACATATTTCTTTTGTTGACAAGCCGATCTATAGTAGGGGCAAATGCACTCAGGTCAGGGCGTTCAGTGAAATAACAGAATAACACTACTGAACGCCCCTCAGGGCTAATATTAATGGCATAATCGTGTTTTAGGCCCCACTCAATTAATGCATGGTGAGTGGGGCTGATGCCCACAAAAAATCATGATTGATTATCTCTCCTGACCTAACTCAGACCACAGCTAACTAGGACAGAAATAGAAGACGACGGACTTTCACAATTTTTCAAAAAGAATGTGTTGATCGATCATCACGTTTAATCATCATCTTCTTTTAAAACTCTCTTATATATACTTGTGTTAACGGCCCCACCAAACGCGATTCAAATATGATTAATACAGCATCGGGGCTGATGAGCACAGTATATATACTCGTGTTTACGGCCCCACCAAACGGGATCCAAACGTGATTAACACAGCAGCGGGGCTGATGCCCATCAGCCCCACTGCCGTGATAATCAATTCATAATCCCGTTTGGTGGGGCCGTAAACACGAGTATATATTAGGGAGTTGTCAATCCAGTAATGTTAAAAATGTGAAAATGTGAAAATGTGAAAATGTGAAAATGTAAAAATAAGTTTCATGATCAATCAACTATTGAACGAATAATAAAATGTAGGCCTAATACTTCGTGGGGGAATCAGCCCCACATTCAAACTATATTAGAGGTGGGGCCTGAAACACGATATTGCCATATTAACGACAACTGGTGCAGTGGTGCTTTTCAATGAATAATAGTTTTTGTTGAATGCAAAGACAAAACAGAAGGCTACATTTTTGTCAAGCGTCCGAACACACGACCCCCTATCGGCCATCCTACGTAAATGACGTAGGAGGCGTTACCGTAGCGTAGGCCTACGTCAAGCGAAGGCCAGCTAGCTAGCTAGGCAGGCAGCCCAGACTGTCTGCCCCCGGTGTCTGCCCTGGCCCCTGCCATTCATCATGACATGTTCATGGTCATGCATTGCACAGCACAGATCTCATATTTTAGTATAGTTTATCACATCTAAGGCTGTCCATTTACATGGTAAGAGAGCAAGGTAACTTTAGTATGGACTGAATTACTTTGATAAATATTTCAACATTCAGGAACTTACGTCATTTTGTCGAAGAATTCTGATCAATAATAATTCTACTGCGTTGAAGAGAATTTTATCAGGATATAAATAACGGTGTATGAAATAAGACAAATTACAGTGGAAAAAGTGGAACGCTTTACGAAATTACGCACCCAGTTGAATGTTTGGCACTTTTATTCGGGGGTGGGGGGGGGGGGGGGATGGGAATGTATGAAACCGTGGTCTGTATTTCTTGTTTGTTACTAATGCGTCTAATTAGTTTATTTTTGATCCCAATGACTTAATGTAGATAATAGCAAACAAGTGTTTTCTTCCTAACTTTATAGTGTACACTTTTCAGTATTTACTCCCAATGTTCAAAGTTCAAAGTTCAAAGTTCAAATTTATTCAAACCAATCAAGAACAAGAGACATATTACATAGTTTAACAAAAATGAGAATACATGATAGGTTTGGGACCCCATAGAAGCAGAGCTTGTGAGAGGGGCCCCTTATAACGTACATTACAACAATAATGAGATGAAAAAATATTTACAATGATAATCTAAAGAGTAAATAAGAAAAACACATACAAACACAACACGCACACATACACAAACACACACAACACACACACACACCCTCACACATGGTTTATCAAGAATCAATTTAAGATATTTTGTAATCTTTCAAATAAATATTTTCGACATGAATTTTTAAATATGGGCAGTGTCTTTTGGGATGTATTACATTATTATCGAATTTTTATACATTTTTAGCCAACAATATCCATCAAGCTCTATCTAATTCATCTTATATACCCAAATAGACTTTAATTCATGTTATTTGATTACTTTTGCTACTTTTGCTATTCTGTAATTATATATGGTATGTTTATATATGTAACTTTATGTACTTGATGTAAATAAAGAAGGAGAAAAAAAGACCCCCAAAACAACAGAATATTGATTCATATCAACTAAGTTCAATAAAGTACAAAAAAACAACCCAACGATCGAATACAATACTTTTATAATTTAAATGGGTTCATTTATTTCATTTCATTTCATTTTATTTCAAATTCTCATAAAAAACATTAACAATTTATACATTCGACAACAAAAGGTTATGCATACGTGTACATAAAAAATACAAGAATTTGTAGGAGCCAGCAGAGGCCATTGGCCTTTCAAAGGCTGGGCTCCTAAAAAACCACAGTAAGTAAATTGTAATAAAAGAAAGGAAGAGAATTAGATAGGTAATAAGTGGGATTGGTTATTAATACAGGTTCATGTTGTACATCAATATCTACATGATATAAGTTGGATTATATCAATATTTATTCTGTATTTGTATGGTTCCGTCAGAAAAATACATATCAGTATATCACATTATAAACGAATAAAATTCATGTTTGTTTTCAGTTAGTGGCACTATAGTCTTTGATATTTACCAGCATGCTGAAAAGAGAATGGTTTCGAAAATTAGCCACGTATGTAAGGAAATCTAACATATACTCCAACTTTGGCAACTCCCATATATGCAAGTATATACATGCGAAAGGAAAAGGGAGAATATAATAGAGTAGCTTGAATCAAAGTCCCCCAGAACAGTCCTCTTTTTTTTTTTTTTTTTTTTTTCATAGGTTTCAATTATGTCTCCGCCGGGAATCAAACTCGGATGCGAAGTTTGCTTTGAATGCCAGTGCCTTAACCACTTAGACACTGGCGTACTGGAGGGGGGGGCTTGGGGGCGGGGCGTCAGCCTCCCCCCCCCAAAAAAAAAAAAAAAAAAAAAATTCAACCATGTTTTTTTTTTCAATTTTATATTAGTGATATCACGCGAATTTCATTATTTCTCCCTAGACTCACTTCCTGCTGAAATTAAGTAACGCATTCACAATTTCCCAAATATCATGACTAGCAAGGCAGAAAACACGCATAATATCAATACTAATGTGTTTTATGATATAAATGGTTTTATCTGTTTATCTGACAATAGATTCAAACTTTGATAATATTCTTAGATTTACCAAAACTAGACATGGGATTTAAGTTTGTAGTCCTAAATAGTGCTTTTTTTACAGAGTTGCAAACCATCAATAGTGCAAAAAAGCTTCTTTACCATGGGAGTGCACCCACGTAGCCAGGGGGGCAATGGGGGCGGTTGCCCCCTCCAAAACGCCAACAAAAAAGAAAGAAAAAAGAAAAATAGAAGGAAAAAAGCGGGAGCGAGAAAAGAAAAAAGGTAAGAGAACGTAAGAAGAACGGGAGCAGACAAGGAACAATTCAAAGAAACGTCGGAGCTTCCGCACTTCGCGCGGGAGGGGAACTCCCCCCTCCCTGCACCCCCCCCCCAGGGAGCGCGCTTTGCGCGCTCAGTGATTCACACACTTCGCGTCCTCACTACCGCCCCCTAAAATGAAATCCTAGCTACGCCACTGTGGGAGTGAAACCCTGGTACCCCACCGCATCACACCCTCTCCACGCTCGTCCCTCTTATTTCACAGTATTTTGTGTAACGCAGGCATTTGTTTGAAACTTGCGAAAATTATGTGGGCTGCATGTTTTCATAATCATGTTTCCAAGTTCATAAAAAAAAATCCTTTTCCGGTCGGTAGATTCGTGACACGCTTATCCATAATAGTACATCTCATCAAATTTGATGTTTTATACTGCATGTATTCTACTTCAAATGTTTATTTTTCATGATATTTACTTCTTTTGTTGGAAATGAGAAAAAATAAAAATTGAACTGAACTGAAGTCGGAATTTCCTTTTCAGGTTTTGCAGATTGCACATTTTGAAGTCGAAAAAATGAAAAAGCTCCGTATCGTGATTGAGCCCCCCCCCCAAAAAAAAAAAAATATTTTGGCTCATTACGCCACTGCACTTAGACAACGGGGATGAACCAGTGGTTTCGGCGATTTATAACCGACAGATTGACAAATCTTCAACCTTCACTTATTAATTCTTATTTGTAGGTGACCGTGGCACATGATTTCAGGACAAATGACAAGCTGCATGTCTCAGCTGGATCCAGGCGAATGGAATACGATCAAGTATGTTAGAATTGTAAGGAAATTTAATATAAATCAAAGTTCCTGAGAGCTGTCGATCTTCTCCTTCCGGGGATCGAATTCCTTTTCAAAAATTTTAAAAGGAGAGGACATTTTCTAGGGAACTTTGATTTAAGCTAGGCTACTTGAGCCGTTTTCTCAGTTTTTTTCGCTTAATTCATATGGTTTGTATGAGTGAGCAATTCGCCACGTTTGTGTTTTGGACAGGAGCTTTTTGATAAATATATCATTCGATTTATGTTTGAGGAGTTTCACTAAAACTTGCAAACAGTAATGAACGACCATAAAACAGTGGTTTGGATTTCATTACTGTAAATGAAAATTCGGTGATTCCTGTGGCTTTTTGCTGCTGCTTCCCCTTCTCGGCCCCTTCTTTTTCTCTTCCTCCATAATACCGGGAGAATACATGTACATTAATGTTTAGACAACCTATTTTCTGGCAAAACTTCAAAACTTCTTAAATTCCAAATAATAAAGAAGTGTTTTAACTCAGAAAAAACACTTGCTTTAAAAAACAGCGCGGTTGTTATGCCTCCCGCCTACTCCCCAACTCTCCTGGCCCGCCCTTACCCCTATCTGCTACACCCTTGGCAAGATCCCTCGCTCGCTGAGGCGCTGAGGCATAATGAAGGGCCGCGGCGCCACCTACGTATGTAAACTATATATACAGCCAGGTCAAACAGCAGGTCAATCGGCAAACCGTAGTATAGCGAAGTGTAAACAATGCACAACTTCACGGGAAAGGCTCTGGTTGTCGGGTTTTCTCTTACTTTTCTGCTAGGAGCAGTAGTGGGTTATAAAGTAAACTCGTGGTACAGGCGGTATCTGCAAAACAAACGAGATAGGTTGAACCGGAAAGCATTTGATATCCAGAAGCAACTAACGTCACATTAAACATGATCATAACACATGCTCTTGTAAGTCCCATTCGCTTGCTTTTGAGTATCTAGCCGGAAGGCTTGAAGAGTAAAATATTGAAATCTCACAGACTCGACTGTATATATATATATATATATATATACACAATATCATTATTATTATTACTATCAAGTATATTTTCATACCCATTTATATATTTTTTCCAAATTTGGGTGGGGGTTCATAACTACCCGTATTCGCAGATGGGGATGAGGGGCGTATTTTCTTTCCACGTGTTTGTCTGTGTATGTACGTATATATTGTGTGTGTGTGTGTGGGTGTGTGTGTGTGTGTGTGTGTATATATATATATATATTTAGGATTTGATCATGAGTTCATCAGCATACAGAGTTGCAGTTGGTCCAAATTAATGACAGATAATATATTTCATACGTGACATTGATAAGGAAATGTATTCGCAATTAGCGTAACTATAACATAATCGTTTCCTCACTCCATAAACCGATTTCATGCATTATGCAGTGACAGATCAGCTATGAGATGCATGTTACAACCTACTGGATTTCTTCATTGGCTGGATGCTTTGTCCCGACTGAGAGCTGCAGCCAGGCTAACGTTCAAGAAGTTAGAAGGTCAAGGCTGAAAGATGAGCGAAACGTGTGGCGATCGACACCCGAGATTCTGTACAGGGGACACTGGAAGCATGAATTAAAGTTTATAGGTAAAATCAAATTTTCATATGTCACCATGATATCTCACTGCCTGAGATACGATCAAATTTCTTCATAATGCACATTGATGTTACACCTTTTAAAATATTCTAAATTTCATTTGAAAAAAAAAAACCTACCTTATATTTTTCTTCCCGTAAAATTATCCGGTGATATTCTTTCTTACTGGTCACAGCAAAGGAATAACCTAGTCACCTTCTTATAATAACCATTATACGTAAAGTAGGCTACACGAACGCCTAAGAATACGCCATAGTGTTATATTAACGGGCTAGGTTGCAAAGGAAATATGCAGGATATGATATGCAGGATATTTTGAAATGAAATAATCCTTAAACTTTTATTTCACTGAATGCAGGTTGTAAGCAACAATAAAGCCTGAAAAAGAAGTCGTCATTATCAGAATGTCATCGAGCATGTCGAGAGAGGACACTGGAATCAATTTCGGTATACCATACGTATGTTCATAGCGCGATTTTCATGCTCGCAACCATGTTGAATGATGACGTCGAAACTTTTTGTGTGAAATCAACATAGCGGTTCAGTGAGCCGCGGCGAAACTGAAAGGACCATCCAAATCACGACATCTCTCCATAATTAGGGATAATTAGCAAGAAACCTGTCCACCAAAGCTTAATCTTTCAGCACTTTGGGGGAAATGGTTACCCAAAACATATACAAGATGATGAATGGATCACGGTCTTTAAATTTAGCTACACAATATTTCATAACTAAACGCAGAACACCACAATGTTCAAACTCTAGATCAATTTGCAAAACTATGAATAAATTATTTACTTACGTCAATTACATCAATTATTTCATATAAATTTTGAAAGTCAATCTTTAGTATAATTTGAATTCTTTGACACATTCATAACACGCTTGCGACAGAAATAACGTGCTTCCATCGTTCATTTTCTCAAAAATGCACTGAAAGGCAGGGTGATTAGCTAATTACACAAGGGATATTTCCTTGCGACGACATCTCCACCATAGATTACAAAATAAACTCATATAAATCCTCATTACTTTTTGATGCCCTGAATACTGATAAAGCCAAATTAGGACGCATGTTGATATATGACACTTGCTCTCTGAGATGTGTCAAGTCACATTATTCAACTTTGCGATGAATTGCTAAACTATGAAATTTTGTAGAATTTGTAAAATAATTCATGATTGCTTTTCAAAGATTATGACATGATTTTCTCGTCTGAATAAATTTTCCAAGCTTAAAGTTAGCATGAGATACTGCGGTGTGTGTACTACGCATTGAAAAATAAATCGATCTGCTTCTGTCGTTCAATTTGACGCAAAATGGAGTGAAAACAGGGTGAAATTCTCATTATGGAGGTGAGCTTTTACATTGCGGGCAATTGAGATCGGTGTCTGGGATCAAGTTCATTTCCATATCAATAGGCCAAAGTATTCAAAATGACCGCGCTCACGAACCGCCCATTCACTGTGTAGTGAGTGAGCATACGTGACCATTTATGGTTGTGCATTTTATATTTTGAAGTGACTCATGGAGTACCGCAAGGATCCATATCAAGACCGTTATTATTTTTAATTTTACGTTAATGATTCCTCAGATAAGTTAGAATATGATATGCCGATTTAACTACCTTGTTTTATACTCACACTGAAGTTACAATAAAATGTTAATTAAGCTCTATTCCATGTTTCAAACTGGCTTAATGTAACATTATAGTATAACTCATTTCATACTCTTCCATAATAAGGCTTGTAATACATTTTTGAAAAATACTTCACTGAAAGCTTGAGCCATTGCATATCGATAAACCTGATGTCGTAAATTTTCTTGTGGAGTTTGTATTGACAGTACTTTACGTTTGGATGTATACATTGACGAAAAAAGGTATTATCATTATGTACAGGTTATCTTCCGGTTGTCTATTTCATTTATTCTACATGTACAAATTATCTACCACATCTTTCTTGGAGTAACAGTAATATTTATAGTCAGACGAAATAAGGCTCTATTTAAATTACAAAAGAAATGTGTTTGCATTTGTTCAAGTAATCATTTTATCTTTATACATGTAATACAGTCCCTCATTCTGTTTTGTAAGTTACAAACTTGTAATAAATTTGATCTATATAATAACATTGTATTAACTGCATTTTCATATTTTCAAGTACTGCTTCAAAATACATGTACTATATCTCAATATTTTTGTATCAGTAATCAAATACTTGCTTATAATACTGAATGTTCCAGAATGATACATTTATTTTGTGGAAAGTTCAGAATACCTTATCTCAAAAGTTAGTTCGTCATTTAGTGTACCCATTGTGTGGAATTCCCTCCAAATTCCCTCCCAAGTGACGTTACACACTAAGAATAAAAGGTTCAATAATTCTGCACCCTTCAAATGCATCACTGGGAGCTCCTTTATGGGTACGACTTGGCACCCAAAGAAGCACTATGCACCATAAAGGGTGTAGTGAGCTACATTTGCACCCTTAAGGGTGCAGAGTTGTACCATTTAGGGAAAGTGCAGATCTGCGCCCTCTTGAATGCAAAAATTTCTGCACCTTTAAGGGTTCAGACGGGCATTTCCGGGTGCAAACAAGTCTTCGCACTTTTTCATGTAGGATGCAAGATTGTACCCCAAAAGGCGCTGTCGTTGTTGCATTTAGGGTGCAAAATTGAACCTTTCATTCTAAGTGTGTATAATCAATCTAAAACCTTATTAATTTAAGAGGGTTTTTAAAAATTATTTATATCTAGCCTTGTAAGCTCTTGTACGTTATCATTTTACTATATAACATGCAGTATATACGCCGCCTCTGGTTCCTCTGATGTGTGTCTCAGGTGTGTGCGCGCGGGTGTGGGTGTGCCTGGGGGTGTGTAGGCGTTTTGTCTGTATGTTATTAAGGGGAGGGGGTTGAAAATATATGCCTGAATTGATATATTAGGAAAATTGCACCCGCAAAGCCTTATGGCCTTTCTAAAGCGCCCCCCCCCCCTATATCGATCTCCCTTTTAAATTTTCTTTGTGACATCAAAATGTTTATGTTTATGTATATTGTACTTTTGTCATTTTTGGAAATGGAAATAAAATTTGAAAACGAGCAAAAACAGACTACTGTTGTTCCATGCATGCCAGTATTCATGTATTATGAGTGAATGTGTATATCATGCCGTTTCATAACAGGGTTGTGAACTATATGTCGAATATCATAAGACAGTGTGAGATTCTGTTATCTCCATGTTATTGGAATGTGGGAATCAGTAATTGATTAACTTGTTTTACAGTGACCTTAAAATCGAGGTTTTCGAGTATTAACATGCATCTTTGCATAAAATCATACATAGTGCAACCTTGGTCAATTGTGCTTTAGGTACTTTGCATTATATTTAACTACTATGCATGGAAAAATTAAAGTTATTTACCTATTAATAACAAAGAAATCTCTCTTAACACGTCCGAAACACTAATATGCCCTTATGAAAAAAAAAGCTCTAGGATACATTCTCTAATTCATATTCTGTGATCAGTAAGATGGATTGAATAGCAAACATGTGAAAAATGATGCAACATGTTTACTACAGTGGTTAGTAGCGCATAAGCCCATATGAATCACGTTGAAAATAAATGAATGTCTGGAAATGAATACATTTAACTTTCTTTTTTTTTCTTTGACAATGCATTTTGGAAGGGTGGTCTTAAACTTTTGCAAATGATGGTAAATTATCATCTGTATAGTCCAAGTTTAGACTGCATGAAGCGTTTCTGTCGTGAAAGGTTTGCTCAACTTGTGTGACACGGCCCCGGGACACGGCACTCAAATTTCTTATGATTTTAGGAATAGAATGATGTTGACCAGCTTATTGGGAAAGCTGTAGTATCTGAGAAGTTTTCCCGAGGGAGGCCTAACCATGATGCAATGTCTCAATTAAGTGACAATCGGTTTTGCGTATATAAGGCTCATCACTGAACAACACGGTGAAAGTTCGAACTTAATTGACAAATGGCGCCACGTGCACGCGCCTTTTGCCACGGAAGGATGAGAGCGGAGAGCGCACGAAAAGTTGTACATAATTACCAGTCGAAAAACATTTTCTATCTAGGACAGATGATCTGGGACTTTAATGCACCGGGTTAATGCATTACAAGAGATCGACCTTTAAGGTAATATGATAATATCCACAGTGGTAAGTCAGATTTTCTTTTGCCATTAGTTGGAAGCTTAAAGTTGCCTCATTTCTCACAAAAAATAATCCGACTATCATACGGTGAGAGAATAAGCACTCACAACTGCGAATGAAACATGAAGTGCGTATGTAACTCTATGCGAAACAACATAGTACATCCCGTCATGAGTTCATGTACAATGGAGTAGTTTGAATGAGGGGAGATCATAGAGGAGCTGAGATACACTGAACCGACACTGAACTAGAAAGACGTTCTCATTCAGTGGGGAGATCATACAGGGCGCGTCGCCAGTGGCATTCGTAACAACTCGTCCAAAGATATCTTCGACTCAAGTTCAATGGGTCGAATGTAATCACAGCCGCCTGCAAGCTGTACTATCACGCAGAAGAAACCGACGCATTTTGATTGGGATTTAGTACAGTGCTCTTCAAAGAACAAGGAAAATCAAGATGATAATGGACCTTCGTGTTAATATTTTTGCCTAAAAATTGCAAGAGCATGCCATCAGTCACGAAGAAAGAGGACACCTTTTATTGAATAATTTTTTTAATTGTTGGTATTTTTGTCATCGTAATTATATCATTGTGAATATAATCATCGTAACCATAATCATAATCATCATCATCATCATCATGGTGAATCATCATCATCATCATAATCATCATCATCATCTTCTTCTCCATCATCTTCTTCTTCTCCATCATCACGACACAACATCCTCACTAGATACTTCAAAGATACTTCAATTCAATTCAAGACTCTATTCCAGACTCAGTTGCATATGCAGAAGTCCATACAACATAACACGAACATTTAGCGATAATCAATGAATAAACAATAACCCCCCCCCCCCCAAAAAAAAAGAAGCATAACACACAATTATTAATATATGGGAATATTTACAAGTGTTATAACATATACTACAATTAACAACGTTACCATCAACATTATCAGCATTACCGTCATGACATTATTATCATCATCATCATCAGTCATAAAGTGTGTCATTGCATTTTTTTCCCACTTACTAGCTCACACATCATTCGAGATGTCTACTAAAACTGCGCCCGTAATCATCGTTCACGGCGGGGCAGGAGAAATCACCGAAGATAGTGTGGTAGAGAGCCTGTACCCTGGTATCCAGGAAGCAGTTCGAGAAGGTTATACAATTCTGGAAGAAGGGTCAGCTTTAGATGCCGTAGAGAAAGCCGTTTGCTGCTTAGAAGACAACCCAAGATTCAATGCAGGTTCGCATCACTTCATATTACATTTTCAAATTAAATTCATCAGCCTCTTGAAAGTTTCTACGTTGCCAAAGTTATATTTTCCTTCACTGGAGAATTGAACATTTAATGTTAAAGTGTATCAGTTAAAAAAAATGCTCTGTATGTAACTGCCACTATACCGTGTATACAATATTCAAAGTAGAACTTTAAACATTACTTCTACAAAAAGACATTGCCAGTTCAAAATATGCTCTCAATTGACCTTTTAAAGCGACTAGTGAAGTAGAATTTTCGACGTATGTCATGAATAAAACCCCGGATGAAACCTCACTCAATACCAAAGTGAAATATCGTAAAATAAATACATTATGCCTTGTCAGAGGAGTACTGGCCTTCATCTCATGGCTGTTCTCACAAAATAAATAGGTTATCATTCTGCCATCTCTGTCAGCGGTGCTGCGGGGTGTCGTGGCTAAAGCTGCACCCTACTTTTCTTAGTATAAACGTCATACTTTCGTGATATGCCCGTACTCAGCCCCCTACATCCACTCATCTTCAAAAACGTCCTCTGGCCCCTGCACATAAAACTCATAATTATGACGTTCTGTAGGGTATGGTTCCAAGCTGAACGCTGCTGGAGAACTGGAGATGGATGCTATTATCATGGAGGGGACATCCCTCAAATCAGGTGCTGTATCATGTGTTCGAGACATCAAGAATCCCATCAAACTAGCAAGGGCCGTCTTGGAAAAGGTAAGTTTAAAAATTAGGAAAAGCAATTTCAAAAAGGAGAGAGGTGAGAGAGAGAGAGAGAGAGAGAGAGAGAGAGAGAGAAAGAGAGGGGGGGAGAGATAGACAGGGAGAATGATCGAGAGATGACGATGATGATGATGATGATGGTGGTGATGATGATAATGAAGGCTTCTTGTCAAGCGCTCGAGAGAAAGAGAAAAATGCAAAGAAGCTTCTTTTTTCCCCATTCATCTTCAGAACATAATAAGCCAGTTCATGGAAACAATCCGAGCATGAGCAGAATGTCAGAATCTAAAACCCACGGACACGAATACTCGATAATGTGCCAGTAATGGCACCCATGCCATGGTGCATTCCATGATACCCAGACAGTGTCGGATCCAGGAGAGGGGGGGGGGGGGGGGGGGGATCGGCCGCGGCCTCCCCTTTGAAAGCCAAGGACCACCCCCCCCCCTTTTGTGCTTATTAGCGAATTTGGGGGGTATAGGTAGACAGGTATCTCTGTCACTTTGGGAGTGACTATCCTAAGTGCATAAAAAGGGACCTCTTCATGTTTGAAATATCTGTGGATAATGAGGTCTTTCGGAATATTTTTATAGCTACTGAACTAGTTATTTTATAGCTATTTTACTGTCATTTGTGCTTCAGACTTTATGAACCAGTGTATACCAGTAATACACCAAAAGTTACTCTTTGAAGACCTAAGTGTTTACCGTAGCAGAGGGGGAAAATTGGCTACTATAATATTCCCTAAGCACCAAACCATGAATTAATATTAGAACTTTCTCTTTGTCAAAATACTAGACAGAACACGATTTTCTGATTGGACATGGACTCGAAGCTTTCGTAGATGAAGTTGGTTTTGTCAGGACACCCATGTCTGAATTGATTGCAGAAAGACCAAAGAAACTGCTTGAGGAAATGCAGGGAACTAATTTCTTCTCAGAAGTACGACGAGAGGAGTATGTACATGTATAATTATGTAAAAGCTATGGCTCCATCCATCTCCGTATCTTTCAATCTCTTCCTCCTCATTCCGCTCTTCTTTCTTTTCTCTTCTCTTTTCTTCCTTCCTTTTCTGAGCAACGAACGGTTTTCCATGTTCAGAATATGAATTCCATTTCATTTTTCTAGAGGACAAACCTACGGATTACTGGTCCTATTTCATTCTAGAACTAATGAACCTTTGGAATATAACGAATGTTATTTTATTGTTGGAGCAGTGAACCTCGCATTATAATAGGTTTACTTTAATGAATTTGGAATTATGAGCAAGGGAGTACATGCCCATCTGTCCGAATATCAGCTCTGCAGATCCTAGATTTTCTACGCAAGGGCGAAGCGAGCGTGCAAGATTTTGACACTTTTGCAGTAGTGAAAACCACAGAAATTACTTATCGTTAGGCACCTTCCCGTCTAAATACGAGCCAAAGGTCCCCAGAATGTTGGTGTCAGGAGAGGGGTACGTGTGGGGGGGGGGGGGGCGGAGGTCCCAACCTGTTACTCTGATTATAAGCGCCAAGCCTTCAAAATTTAGAACTTCCCGGCGGATATATTATCCGATTAATACTATGATTTCTCCATGATAATGCTCGCAAGCTTTTTTTTATTTTTTATTTTTTTCATTTCATATACAGAAGAAAACAAACGGAACATGACACTGTGGGAGCAGTAGCATTAGACAAATTTGGCAACATAGCTTGTGCTACATCTACTGGTGGAATTACAGGTCAACGGGTAGGAAGAGTTGGAGACAGTCCTCTTATTGGTAAGAACAACTTCGAATGAATTGGTTCAAATTTATATTGAAGACTTTCTCTAATCGTAAAGTCATGAAGTGGATGTAAAAACTGTCTGAAGATAATTATTTATAATTCTGTTTATTTTGTCAGGTTGTGGTGCATACTGTGACAATTCTGTCGGAGGTGTCTCGACAACAGGTATCGGAGAAGCTATCATGAGGATTGCAATGGCTTCTCGTATTCTACTCTATATGGAACATGGTGAGACAATTTATTCTTTTTCCTACAGTATTTAATACCCCATCGGAATTTAAAGACTTTCTAATGTTGAGAGGTAAGAGCGGTTAGGGGTGAGAGAGATCAAGAGAGGGGTGTCAAGTTGCACATACAAAGGTTGAGATAATCGTGTTTGACAATGTGAAAAAAAAACCATATTTCGGAACTTCGGAGATGCAACAGGTGAATGCGTCGGTATCTTTGGTCACACTGTTTTTATTTTTAGCTATATTGCCTTGATACTGATTTTCGGTAGCAGCTTTTTTCACCATAATTATACACGTCTCATCATTGAAAATTCGAACGAATTTTATCTGCTTTGTTAACAGGAATGACAGGCGAGGCTGCAGCCGGAAAGGCACTTGAATTCATGACAGAAAGGACAGGTTACAAGGCTGGCGCCATTGTGCTTAGCCCGGCTGGTGAGGTCAAGCCCGTATTTAGTTCTTCAGCAATGTCCTGGGCCATAGCCAAGAATGGCCATATTTCGTATGGTGTCCGAAGGGATGAGGTTTTAGACGGAGGGACTATTTGAATTAGTCTGATGGTACTGAATTCTACAATTCTTCCATTTTCTTACGCTGAAATAAATATACTGAGCAAGCCATGATGTGAATTGTAGGATGAAAATTTTTAAAACAACTTAGGTTAATGGTATATTGAAAACATTAATCCTTTCCACAATATTCATCGCATTGAATGAGGATGGAAATCAAAACAATTGGAACTTCAAATGTTAGAATAATTATTATGATCTTTAAATCATAACATAAAATGGCTTCTCAGTACTTCCATGGATTTCGTATGTTTTGTAATTATTCAACAGAGCACAAAGACTTAAAAAAAACCCTATACGAATTTTTTTTATAGCATCGCCTTGTGTGTCGCCTATTAACAGTAGGGACTTCAAAAATGGCATACTTGTAATAATTATCCGAACATGACTTGCTATTGGTTTGTAAGAGGATGGACAGCCATTCTGCAATGAGTCATTACGATTCAAAGACTTGGAAAATTCATTCTTTAAAAAAAAGCATTTTAGGGTCGTTGCATCAGAATCGCCCAAATCCGGAGGGCGCCCTAACCACCGAGTGAGACACCATGTCTTCATGCTGAACTCTTTTAATTTTCACCTTTCCTAACTGATTTTACTCATTGGTGGTAAAAAGGTATGTTGATTCGTTGATTTAAGATTTCAAGTCAATATTGATTCATAATGAGCTCCAAAAGGATGCAGGACACCCCTGAAAAGATGAAATATTCATCCGTCGCCAAGAAGGTTGTATACGATAGCGATGCCGATGGGGCATCTTCACGTGCGCTACCGCAAGGCACCGTCGGGTCTGATGGGCAACCTCCCCGCAGTGGTTCACCTTATTCGCTCAGAGATTTGAGGAGCGATTCTCCCTCTTGGAAGAAAAGATGGAGACCCTGCTAGTGAGAAGAATGACAGAGTTTGAATCCAAGCTGGATGAAAACATTGAGAAAACTACTGCTTGTTCTATTCAACTCGATGAAGTAGTGGGTCAGATGCAGATGTTGAAAAAAGAGAAAGAAGAAATTCTGGAAAAACTGGATGATTTGGAAAATCGCAGTCGGCGTAACAACCTTGTCTTTCACGGAGTGCCTGAGGTTCGAGGAGAGAAGTGTGAGGATACAGTGAAGTCCCTGTTGGCTGTTTCTGGAATCTCGGCTGATGAGTGCCCGGTGGAGAGGTGCCATCGAACCCCTTCTCGATCTACTGGTGCTGTATCTGAGAAACCAAGGATCATCCATGTTGCATTTTCGTCATATTCGGTGAGAGAAAAGGTCAGAAAGGCGTGCATCACACAATTTAAAGAGAGGGATTTCAACTTCAAGGGTGCGAAGGTTTACGTTTCTGAAGACTTCTCGAAGCGGATCTTGCAAAAAAGAAAAAACAAACTAGATGACCTCAAGAGACTGAAATCGGAGGGAAAGAAGCCTTTCTTTTTATTCCCTGCAAGGATTGGTGTTCGTAACTCAGAAGGAAAACTATTCATTGTTGGCTGATTTCTCTTAACCGCTGCATTGAGTGGTTAACATACATGTATAAGGTTTTGAAATTTAGCTTAAAAAATTTAGCTTAAAAAATTTTGTACTATTTTCCTTTTACTGAGGTTTTACTGAAGTATGCAGCTGGCATAGGGCCTACATTACAAGTTATACTCGATACTTGTGGTAGTTGTCATTTTTTGTTATCTTTAATGCTTTCTTTATAATGTTTCCATCTTTATGGTATTTTTAATTTGTAAAACAGTGGCTCACAGTATGTCATATTTTACTTTTCTTATCCTATGTAGATACAGGTCAACATAGTTAATGTAGATAGTGGGAAGAGTAATGTCCTCTTGAAAAATATTCGAATCTGTACTTTATTTTTAGAACAATGTTTTCGAATCTATTTTTTACTAGTTTTGTCAGTTAGGATTTGTGTTCTGTAGTGTTCTCCCTCTTTAGGTTATTAGCACTCATACACAGGGCTGTGTTTTTGATTTGAAGCCCTTTGTTCGATCTTGTGCTTGCCTTCCTTGATTTTTCCATGTGTAATATTATGTATTTTTTATTTTTATATTCTTATTTTTCAATGTCCTTTTTGGTAATGGCAGATTGCATAACATTCATGTACCTTTTCTTCTTTGTGCTATGTTGTATTCCTTATGGTGGTGGTGATGGTTTTGGAATCAGGTGTACTTTTAAAAATAATGTATATTAAGCTCACGTCGTTTAATTGTAGGGGGTTACAGGATTATGTTAAACGGAAAAAGGTTTTTCACGTCTTGCGTTCCCTTAAATCTGACATTTTATTTCTTCAAGAAACCCATAGTGATATTAATGATGAACAATTGTGGAAAACCCAGTGGGGTGAAAAAGCTTTTTTTGCTAGTTTTGCATCGAATAGTAGAGGTGTGGCGATTCTTATAAGAAACTCGTTAAATACAACTATCAAATCTATCTTGAAAGACCCTCATGGAAGATTTTTAATGATAAGTGCCGTAATTAATGAACTCCCTCTTACTTTAGTAAATGTTTATGGACCAAATAATGATGACCCAGAATTTTTACTTAGAGTGTTTGCAGAACTTGAAAAATTTGATAATGAATTTATAATAGTAGGTGGTGATTTTAACACAGTTATTGATGATATTGATTATCAGGGTTCTAGAGATCACCACTCAAATTTTAAAACTAGTGAAATGCTTTCAGTATTAATGGAGGAATATGGTTTATGTGATGTGTGGAGAACTTTCCATCCAGGTTTGAAAAAATACACTAGACATCAAAAGTCCCCTAGAGCATTATCCAGATTAGATTTTATTTTAGTTTCAAATAACTTTTTGGATAATTGCAAGAAATCACAAATTTTACCAGGAATCCAGTCAGATCACTCAATTGTTTCTATTGATTTTAACGATAATCAACCAGTGAAAGGTAAAGGTTATTGGAAACTCAACACACATTATTTGCACTTTGACACTGAATTTATCAATTTAGTTAAGGATAAAATTAAGGAATTTAAAATTATTCATCAAGACTCCCAATGTAACAACAACATTATTTGGGATTCCTTTAAATGTTTCATTACAGGCGTTTGTATAGAATACTCGGCCCGTATGAAAAAACAAAGAAATTCCGAAAAAAATAAATTATTGGCTGATATTGATAAAATTAAGATACAATTATCAAATAATATATCTGTAGATGGTGACCCTTTGTTCTTACAACTGGAGGAACTAGAAGATAAATTAGATAAAATATACGAATTTGAAACTAAAGGTTTGATTATTAGATCTAAAGTTAGATGGTTAGAAGAAGGTGAGAGAAGCAGTAAATACTTTTGTAATTTGGAAAATAGATCCTGGCAGAGGAAAAATATCAATAGGCTTAATGATAATGAGGACAATTTGAACACTAACTCCACAAAGATTTTGGAAATAATACATGATTTTTATGCCAAGTTATATTCACTACCAGATGATCAGTTACGTGTAGATGACAATGATCTTAATGAGGCAATTTTTGCTAATATTTCAGTTCCAAAACTTTCTGAGGATGATAAAAGTTCATGGAAACACCTCTTACCAAAAGTGAAGTGTATAATGCAGTTAAATCCATGAAAATGAACAAAACTCCAGGGTTAGATGGCCTGCCAGTTGAATTTTACATTGTATTTTGGAATGACATATGCGATATGTTAATTGATTCCTTCAAATTTTCATTACAGAATGGTGGTATGTCATCTTCTCAACGAAATGGAGTCATAACCCTTCTCCCTAAAAAAGATAGAGATCCTTTGTTTATAAAAAATTATCGTCCTATCACATTATTGACCACGGATTACAAAATTTTAGCTAAATGTATAGCAACTCGTTTGAAGCGTTCTTTACACTCCCTTATACACAATGCCCAATCTGGCTTTATGAAGGGAAGGAATATTGGTCATAATATTCGTTTTATTTTGGACATTATTCAATATACAGATTTTAATGATATCCCTGGAACTATTTTGTTACTTGATATCGAGAAAGCATTTGATAGTGTTTCTCATAATTTTTTATTTCAAACCTTGAAACAATTTAATTTTGGTACAAATTTTATTGATTCAATAAAAACCTTGTATTTTTCTCGTCAAAGCTATGTTTTGAATAATGGTTTCTTAACAAATCGTATTTCTATGAATAGAGGAATTTTTCAGGGTTGCCCAATTTCCCCATATTTGTTTTTTATTGGTGATTGAGGTAATGGCTCTTTCTATCCGTCAAAATGATCAAATTAAGGGTATCCCCCTACAGAATGATACTGAAGTTAAAATCTCTTTATTTGCAGACGATTCAGTTTGTTTTTTAGATGGCTCTAATAATTCATTTTCCGAACTCTTTGATGTCTTGTCAACTTTTGGTAAATACTCTGGTTGTAAAATAAACTTTAGTAAAACAGAGGCTATCTGGATTGGATCTAAAAAGGATGCCAAAATTTTCCTTATTCTAACCAGGGTGTTTCATGGAAAACCTCTCAATTTAAATGTCTAGGTGTACACTTCTCTTTAAATTTAAGTCTTTTGTATTGTTTGAATTATAAAGAGAGATTGAAAAAATAGAAAATACTGTAAATTGCTGGCGGATGAGAAATCTTTCTTTAATAGGTAAAATTTGTGTAATCAAAACACTTGTACTACCACAATTGATTTATCTTTTCTCAGTTCTTTGTATAAAAATACCTCGCTCCTTTTTTTCCGATTTGAACAAGATTTTTTATAAGTTTATTTGGAGTGGAGGTAGGGACAGAGTGCAGAGAAAGGCTATGTGTAATGACTATAAAAATGCTGGTTTGAAAATGATTGATCCCTTATTATTTGCCATTGCCCAGAAATTGACTTGGGTTAAAAACCTTCTTGACGAAAATTTTGATGCTCCCTGGAAAAATATTGAGCTGACCTTTTTGGAAAAGTTTAATCAAGATGTTTCCCTTTTGTGGAAATGTTATGCCCCAGAGCGTGTTTTGAATTCTCTTGGCAATATTCAATTGGCTGATTCAATACGTTCATGGTATGTATATAGAGAAGAAGCCACTAAGGAATTTTATGGTCACAAATTCTCAGAACTAAGTGCATGTCAGTCATTGTGGTATAACAAATTAATTCGTTCAAAATCAAATTCTTATTTTTATTATGAATCATGGTTTAATCATGACATCTTTACAATTTCAGATTTGTTTAATCCTCCTTTTCCCGGACATAAACTTTTCGAAGAGTTGGTTCTTGACTTTGGTATTTCCTGCAGAGATAGAAGAAAGTTTAATTTTTTGATGAAAAATATTCCAGAGAACTGGTTGGTGGACTTTGATGTAGACATTATTGGTGTTCATGATACCATTGTGCATAATTTGTTACAATACAAAAAAGTTCCTAAGAGTGTTTACAACATCCTACTTACCCCCCATGTTCCAATCAAGAAATATGCATACTGGAATGATAATTTATTGTTACCTGCTGATATTAACTGGGAGAAGATTCATTACACTAATTTCTTTTGTACTATTGACACTAAATTAAGGTCTTTTTATTTTAAAATTTTTCATAAAACTATTGCTGTCAACAGTTTCTTATTTAAGATCAAGAGGAAAGATTCTCCTGACTGCTATTTTTGTGGAAAGAAGGAGGAAACTTTAATCCATATGTTATGTGAATGTGAAAAAGTTACTCCTATTTGGCATAACCTTATCACTGTAATCTCACAGAAATTGAAATCCAATTTATCTGTAACTAACTTTGAAATGCTTTTTGGCATCAGCACTGACAAATTTATTTCATATCTATTTTTACTTTTGAAATATCACATTTATTCCTGCAAATTTAGAAATATTCTTCCCAATTTTATCACATTTAAATCTGTTGTTAAAAAACAAAAAGAATGTGAATATCTGTTAGCTAAAAAGAAAAATAGACTGCAGAGTCATTTTAAGAAATGGCGTTTTGATCTTTAAGGATGTGTATACCTTTCTTGCATGTACTTTACACCTAGTGACCTTGATGTGTTTTCTACCTTACAGAAGTTTGTTGTAGGATTGCCCATGCCTATACCTCTATATTTATTCCTGTGATCCACGAATCTGATATTCATATTTTCTTTTCTTTTTTTTCTTCAGATTGTTGATGAGTATAAATATTATTTCCCATAACAAATAAGTTTAAAATCACACTGCCACTGTATTATGTCTATGAGCATTGACCTCGAGCTGAACTGGGCTGCGCATTGGTTGTTTATGTTCGTAGCCTTTACAGATTGCTCGTTGTATTTTTTCCAAGCTTAACTTTGAAATCTGCGCAATTCTTTGTCTGGGTGCGCTGAGTGGGCGAGATTGGGTGTGAGGCAGTCCGCTGTACCCTCCTGGCTGGGTCTGTTCAAGAGAGGGAAAGGAGATGGAGGGGGGGGGGGGGGGATGTTGCCTGTGTTGGTGGTTTCGAGATGGAGTGTGAGTGTGTGAGTGGGAGGGGGGGGGGGGTGCAGCGGATTGTCTCATTCTTGGCCTGGCCCATCAACCATCTTATGGTATAATTTTTTTTCTTGCGCCGATAGACGTTTTTGCTTTTCTCCTTTCCCGGGAGCCCAACAAGCATTTAAGATTTTGAAACAATTCGTTCTCGAGGTTTTTGCTTCACAGGTTGATTCATTTTAGATATACTGTTGTCTATTCTATGTGTACTCTGCCTTGCTTTTATTGTTATAATCACTTTTTTTTTTATAAATAATTCCAATCACGTGTATATATTTTAATTCTCATTGATCTGTTTTATTTCCAAACCTTGGAGAGTTGTTTATATATTGTGAATTACATGTTATGCATTGATTTTAATAAATACATAAATAAAAAAAAAAAAAAAAAAGAATCGCCCAAATCCGCTTCTATAGCGACGCCATGTTAAAACTGTTCCTGTACGAGCATTTTTTCATCTTATACACACAATAGCTTCTGCTATTAAAAACCTTCACTATGTAACATTGGGAGAAAAAGAATCATCTCATATAGATTGCTTCATCAGTACCGTAATTACAGGGACAAAAAGTATATGTTCTAAATCTTTGATATTATATACCTTTTTAAGTCTTTGCTTTAAGATATGTAGGCCTATACACGAAGTTGGTAAATTAGTTTGGTTCGTAATGTATCGAAAGCTGGTCATAATAGGCTGAGCAATACCGTGGTTTTTGTTTGCTGTTGTATTTGTTTTTGTCGTCGATGTTATTGTTATGAACTTGGTTGTGGGTATAATTCGATGGTTAGTAGGGTTACAATTCCAATTAATTGTGCTTTTAGGGCCCCATAAAAGGAAACTTGAGCATGTTCAATCTCTGTTATCACACCAATGACCTTTAATTTTTATGAGAATAAAATAATGTGGAAAATGCTTTAGACTACAGTGGCAACTCAAGTACAGTTTAACGTTACAAAATGGACATGGAAAATGAAGAGTTGTCTTTGGTCGTACATTACACTCCTAATGAGCAAGTTATAGATTAAATAATATTTCCTGGCCCGGTAAACTCCACCATGTTTACAAGGACATTTTAACATGATCTGAACGCTCCCGGAGCCCCTACGAATCATTATTATTATTATTATTATTTTTTTTTTTTTTTTTTTTTTTTTGGGGGGGGGGGGGGGATATGCTCTCAACAGCTTTCCACGCAAAAGAAACAAATATTCGGGTCAGCTTATAGTATGCCCAATGGTAGACGCCATGCACGCTAAATTTATTCATTTATGCTAATGTATTCTTGTAAAAGATGTGGAGTTCTCATGACGCAATAGCATTAGCGAATCAGTGTTCCTCAATTTTCTAATTATACATAATGCGAAATCTATATTTTTGACAGGTGCATTAGTTACTAGCACTGAAGCGTTCCGGGTTAAAAATAAGAATAATGAATCAAACTTTGGAAATATTTAATCCAGGAAAACAAATGAATAGTTAACAGAAAAATAGCTAGGGCCACAAAAGTGATTATAGCAGGACTGTAATTGCCAATTTATGGATGAGTGAGAAGGGGGTTATCATTCTCACGTCGAATGATTGGTGCAGGAGGTGATGGTTGATTAATTATTTTTATTCCGATCAACAGATAAAGGTGTAAAATTGCAAGGAAATCATGGCAGGATTACCAATAAAAGATTGTGAGAAGCTTACAGGTATTTCCAATGTTTGTGTCTAGTATTGTTAAATTACAAAGTTTCATTGTGATCAGGAGCAGGAGTTGGTCTAGCGGTTACGTCCGCAGTCAGCTCTTTGTCTTCGCCTACAAACTGACTCTGATCGGACCCAGATTTGAGTCTCGGTCACGTCTTTCGGATGGTGATTTAATCATATTTGACTGAAACACGTCTTTTTTTTTTTTTTTTTTTTTTAAACACACATGCACACATGGTATCAATACGCCTATAGCACGTTAATTTATTTGACAAAATACAAACTCAACTACAAACACCCCACCATCACCACCGCACACCCACACCCGCACACACACACACACACACACCCACTCAAGTCTACATCACCCTACTTCCGAGGACAACTATTGTCTCCTGTCCTCGCAAGGCTGACGGAATAAACCTCAAATCTCAGGAATTTTCTTTGTTCACTGTCCTCGCTTGCAGAGCTATACAAACCCACACGCACACACACCCGCACACACACACACACATTACTCGGTCATGCCTATTATATTCAAAAGAATTGACCATCCATTTACATTATAATCAGGGGTTGCCCACTGACAGGACTGAAAAACCGAAAAGACGGGAGAGAGAGAGAGAGAGAGAGAGAGAGAGAGAAATGGGTAGGGGAAAAAGGAAAGTAGGGGCAGAAGCATCTCTCAGATTTTCTGCCAATTATTGGGCTATCGTTGTTTTTCATATACCACCTCGTCGGTAAACTGCCTATTATCAGATTTGTTTTCTTGTCGAAAAGGAAAAATGGAAGCATTTTAAAAGCAACTTTGTATATCATTAGCCCACTTTTTAACAAAATCTGATTTGACCCCGTGCATCTTCTTTGTATACAGAGAGGATGTATTATTTCCCCCCCCCCCAAAAAAAAAAACCTCCCAGTCTTTTCTCTTTAATTTCATGCACTCTCTGCTCCTAAAATCACATCATCCTCTTTCCCATTTTCATAACATTAACATCTTGATCATCTTACATGCTACTTCTCTTATTAACTCTAATTTCTTTTCCCTCCCCCCCCCCCCCCCTCTCTCTCTCGCTCTTTCATGATATAAGTTTCACCACTCTTTCTAAACTATAATTCAGTTCATTTAAGAAAAAATGCGAATAAGAGTGGACTGCTGAATTCCTATCATCGTGATGAGAGTGTCTTATGGTCGTACGCCTGTAAATAGATCCAGTCATTTCCAGATATTACTCCAACCCGTACCAAAGATGACATCATTGTTGGAAAAATATTCATACAAAATCATTCCTACATATTTGAACAGCCTTTTTCATATGCATAGAGAGGGATAATTACTGGTACAGATCAATCCCATGAGAGTACAGCAGTTGGTCCCAGTTGGATTTTATGGGGACTTTTTTAGTGTGGCAAGAAACATTACAACCACTGTAGCTTTGACTAAGTTTTTGGTTAGTCTAAGTTTCAGCTCCTGTACAGAAAAAAAAAATACTGAAAAACACCCCTTCATATTTTCAGAAAGTGAAGGATATTGTATGATCTTGTAAAGACAGAGGTTTGAATGGTGCCATTACTAGCACTTATTTTTCATGATATTTTTTTAAATCTCATTTTTAACACATGAGCCTATGGGGAAATATTTACAGGCGTGCGACATTATAGGAGGATGGCGGGGGCGCCAGGAATTCTAGATGAATGAAACTTTAAAAAAGGAACTAATGAGAACACAACACTGGGCAAAGGGTTACAATATTCTTTTAACGTTATTAGTTTCCCCTCCCCATTCCTTTCACCCCCCCCCCCTCTCTCTCTCTCTCTCTCTTTTACTTTACTGGGGGAGCTAGATACCTCGCTCAGTCGTGTCGATGCCTGTGAAGAGCAGTAATAATAGACCAGGGGTGTTGCTATAAACACAAACAAACTTATTTGCAAAGTTTACTTATTCGAGATAGCGGAAGAGAGGAACCATTCACCAGTTTACTCGATTGCATAATGTCATCCCCCATAGCAGATCATACCCAGGTATCCTACCGCTCTCCAGCTCCCTTGCAAAAAAAGTACCAAAGTACGGTCATTTAATGGTACTTTGCATGATAATTTGGCCAAATTACCATGGGTACCATGTGATTTTTTCACAAGGGCTGGTTTATATTGTATGAAATACGTAATTCCATGATATTCTCAAAGATAGTACTCCGAAGCCTAAAAGCGAGATAACCACAGTTTTGTATTATTTCCGCTTTAAAGTACGGTACATGAAGGAGGATTCCGAGCTATGATCCCAGTGTATTATATCGCGAGCGAAGCAGAGAATGAATAATAATGCCATGAGAGTGAAATGTTTACAGTTGAAATGATAAAGGGCAATAATGACCAAGACCTTCACCCCGGGCCTTCACCCACTTTCCTGAGTTGAGCAGTTCACGTGGGTTCTGAATATAATGGGAGCCGAATTGATTATAGAGTAGTCGACGGGACAGACTCGTTTACAGTACAGTAATTTATGTACAGTATACTAGTACAATAAAGTATCAATGTACAGTACTTATGTACAGTATTATACAGGTCTAGTATTTTCTCTATATCCCACGGGATATTCCGTCTTGAGTTATTCATCAGATAGGGTAAAGGGAGTCTCGTTTAGTGTAAGTACTTTCTACATAATCCAGTCTTAGTCTCGAATACATTATTGGAGGAAAAGGAGTCTGGATTCCGTCTTAGTCCCAAATACATTATTGGAGGAAAAGAAGTCTCGTTTAGTGTAAGTACATTTTCTACATTATCTCCCGTCTTATGTTTTTTTTCCAAAAGGAGGACCTTGGAGTATCGATTAGTTTCTACATTATGATGCGTCGGTATCCATCATGAGTAGATGCTCATGGCCCAGTAAAAAGAAGATAGAAAACATATCCCGCCATATTCCGCAGTATTTCGCACATGATGAGAGGAAAAGGAGTCTTGCTTTTACTACATCATACATGTAGCCTACGTACACTTTCTACATACCGTAACTTTATCACATCTTGCTCTCCAATGGTTCCTACATAATATTGGAGGAAAAGTAGACTCGTTCAGTGTTAAGTAAATTTCTATTTTAAACCCGGCCCGTATTTATCTACAACAGGGGTGGCCATCCTTTTTTTAGCTCACGGGCCACAGCTGACATCTTGGCGGACCGCAGGTAGTCTTCTCCCCCCCCCCCCCCCCCCACACACACACATAGAATATATTGCAAAAACAAACAAAAACAGTAATGTTGTATATTTACAAAGTAAATGAGTAATTTACTAAGCGAAAATGACAGCGTTTAAGTGTTATTAATGCAATGAGAGGGGGGAATTAGAAGCTCAGTGTATCGAGTCATTTATATTTTGAATGATTAAAACAAATATGGAAAGAGGAAAAAGCTCAATATTTTACACCTGTTTCACAAATCTATCACTGACTACGCAGGCCGCATTTCATTTCTAAGTTTTTTTTTATAATTATTTTTATTAGTGCTCCGCGGGCCGCACCAGAAGAGCTCGCGCCGGGGCCGCAGGTTGGCCACCCCTGATCTACAACATTATTGCTGGTACAGGCTCTCAAAAAGAATACTCTCTTTTTATGTGGTTCATGAGTGAACACAGATTCTCCTGCACTTTTCCCAACACAGAGCTACGTGTACGGTTTGTTTCCATATAGCCGTTTCATGTTATAACTTATAAGCTCTTTGACAAGGCTTGATTTCGTTTTTTAAAAATTTATCTCAGGCATTTGAAAAATGTCTGGTCAACAGAGAATAGACCTGGGCTGCGTTTCACGAAACCGTCATAAGTCTAAGTTCATGAACATCCCATCGAAACGCGTGTTAATTCTACAACACGCGTTTCAATAGGATGTCCAAGAAGTAACACTTATGACGGTTTCGTGAAACGCAGCCCTGTTTACTAATGGTATTCAACAATAATTGGTTACTAACACTTCAGGTCACCTATTATGCATAATGGCAATTGAACAGAAAGAATCCAATTTGCATACATTAGTTGTTGCTATGTTGGGCAAGCCTCTTGCAAGCTTCTCAGTTGTCAAGGAAAGCTTTTGTTCAACAGCTATGCATATAATTACTAAACAAGTCTATTTGAAAAGATAAGAATTTGCATTCTTCGACCACGAAATGATTATAGAAAATTCTCTTGTTGCTGTCCATGTTGTATCATAAAGGCGTGCCTCATGTTTGTTTGTTTGTTTTTGTGCGTATTTGTTTGTTTATTCACACTCTTAAATCAAACTAGTTTAAAAATGAGTAAACGAAGGGTCAGCTGGGTGCAACTAGTATTTTAGTCGTATTGTCGTATTTTGACTACACAGTCATTTCCGACTAGAATATAGTAAGATATTAGTTGCAACCAGCTGACCCTCAATCTTTTCATTTTAACTAGTTTGTTTTCAGAGTGCACTAGAGACATGGCTTCTACGATCTCGCCCGTGATCATTGTTCACGGTGGAGCTCGTGAGATTCCTGAGGAGGAGATAGAGACTTGGTACCCAGGAGTCCAGGAAGCAGTCAGAGAGGGATATAAGTTTTTGGAAAAGGGGTGCGCCTTAGATGCTGTAGAGGGAGCAGTATGCTGTCTAGAAAACAACCCGAGATATAATGCAGGTATATGATGATGATGCTCATAATGATGTCGATGTCGATGATGATGATGATGATGATGATGTTAATGATGATGATGATGATGTCGATGTCGATGATGATGATGGTAATGATGATGATGATGATGATGATGATGATGATTATAATTATTATTGTTATTATTTGTTATTATTGTTGTTGTTGCTGTTATTGTTGTTATTATTATTATTATTGTTGTTGTTGCACGTATTGTACGTATGATTTTCCTTTCTTATTCATTAGCATTTTGATATTGTACAGTATAATACACAACAATTTAATGTCTTTGTCATTTTCCTTAACCTTTTGCATAATAAGTGAAGTCCTGCAGCCCGTTTCATGAAATTTATTATCAATGACAGGTGCAATAACTGTTATTAAGTTACTGAAATCCTTGCATCTGATTGGCTGAGAGCAAATTAGTCATATAGAAATGTAGCAGTTATTACTGATAACAAGTTTTATGAAACGGGTCCCTGATCGTATTTTGTCGTTTTGCAGGGTATGGTTCCAAGTTGAACGCTGCTGGAGAATTGGAGATGGATGCTATTATCATGGATGGGAAATCCCTCAAATCAGGTGCTGTAGCATGTGTTCGAGACATCAAGAATCCTATCAAACTAGCAAGGGCCATCTTGGAAAAGGTAAGGAAAAAGGGGGGAAGAACGGTTCAGGAATTGATATCATAATTATGTGGATTATTAGCTTCCAGTTTCATGATCATAAAAACAAATTCTAGGAGACCGTGCTTTTTTTTAGTGCTGCGCCAAAACTCTGAAATAGTCTCCTTCCCTCAAATAGGCATGCATCATTAATTAACATGTTCAAAATCTTTTGAAAACTCGTCTGTTTCAGGAGAGTTTCAATAAGAGTATTTTGCTGCAAGGAAGTTTTGTAGAGCCGGTATCCCTCTCCTTCATTCGCACACTATTGTTATGCGAACTTGAATATATTCCTATAGAAACTGTGCAATAGAAATCTACAATTAGCATTAATATGAAATTACTGATTGGAATGAAGCTTTAAAGAAGATACTGGGACTCGTATAGAAATACAAATTGAATCCTGATCAGAAGGATAAAAAAACGTAATTGCCGACTTTTTGGTTGTATTATTATTTCCACTGAACATATGCTTTTCAGAACTGACAACAAATATAAAATACTTACTTTCTATTTCAGACGGAGCATGATTTCCTGATAGGGAGGGGACTTGAAACTTTTATTGATGAAATGGGTTTTGACAGGAAATCAATGTCGGAATTGACTTCAGATGTGGCGAAGAAACAGCTCGAGGATATGCGAAACACGAACTTCTTCTCGGAAGTACGACGCGAAGTGTAAGTATAATTATATACTTAGGTATAGTTGCTTGATTGATTAAATGCAGGAGGAAGGGGGGGGGGGGGGGCTCACTCTTCCCTTATTCATCATTATAAGTTATTAGATACCGAAACACAAATTTTCCAATGAATAAAACCACGTTAAGTTGTCTGATGACCATATTATATATCTAATTAGCTTTGGGACATGTAGTACAAATGCATAGCTTTCAGCATGTTCCAACCATTTTCAAAGAAACTGTATTGTACATTCCGTGTTCTATACACATTGTGGAATTTCCTGTACTCAATCGTTGTTCGCAAAATATTATAAAGCCCATCATTTGTCAGTTAGGTAATGATTTTATTAACGTGTTATGTTCTTGGGATATATGTTTTCATGGTATGTGTAGTTTGTATTTTTAGAAAAGGCGAATAAAACCAATACCGCGCCTGATACTTTGCGTATCGTACTTCTGAAATTAATAAATTCTGAAATAAAAAAGGAGGATCATAATTCCAAACATTTGCTAGATTAAACTCCGCAGGTTCGTTTATCCTGCGGCTCACACTTCCGAAATTGAAACAGAGTTCAATTAATTTCATTTTGGGAATTGAACGTAACTGCGAAAGTACAAACCTGCAGAATATAACAAACCTTCAGCTAAATGAACTTTAGGATTAACGAGCGCTCGGAAATATGGACCTTCGGAAAAACGACATGTGACCGCAATGTAATAATACCCTCTTATGGCAGAACCGGCATATCTCACCAAATCCTCATAAACTTACTTTTCTATAGCTATTGAAAGGAAAAGCTTGTAGGTACTCCTAATCAAATCATAAGTAATAAACACCATTAATGGTAACTTGGTTGCCTAAGGCATACCCAATACTGGCATTTAGTTTTTTATTCACGTTTATTTACAATCAAACACCAAACTGAATGTCAGATATATAAAGTTTGCGATTTACCAAGTTCAGTTATTTCACTTTCCTGTATCGATGTCACCAATCAATTTATTTCTATTGCAGAAGAAAGCAAACAGAACACGACACCGTCGGTGCAGTAGCACTAGATAAATTTGGCAACATAGCATGTGCTACATCTACTGGTGGAATTTCAGGTCAACGAGTTGGAAGAGTTGGAGACAGTCCTCTTATTGGTAAGACCAAAAATTAGGTCAAGTTGATATTGAAGACTTTCTCTGATCGTAAAGTCGTTGATGTGAATATATAAACCTAGTCTAAAGATTCTGTTTATTTTGTCAGGTTGTGGCGCATACTGTGACAATGCTGTAGGAGGTGTCTCGACAACAGGTATCGGAGAAGCTATCATGAGGATTACTATGGCTTCTCGTATTCTACTCTATATGGAACATGGTGAGACCATTCAACTTTATATCTTTGCTTTCATTTTGTTTATTTCTTTCCAACATAAAGATAAGCAGGATAAGTGTTACTGTAGGTCGTACCGTACAGACTGTACACTATTTCCCAACTAAATCAGGAAACGGTATTTTTAGTTAGAATATTCAAAAAGGAGGAAGGAGAGAGAGAGAGAGGGGGGGTGTATGAGAGAGGGGAGGAAAAAACCGCCACACCTATTCTCTCTCACATACACCCCCCCCCCCACACACACACAACACACTCACAGCTTCACATCATTCTACTTCTGAGGACAACTTTTGTCTCTTGTTCTCGGAAGGCTGACGGAATAAGGCTCAAATCTATTGTTTGTCATCCGAGGACCATTGTTCTCAGGAATTGTTCTTTGTCCACTGTCCTCGCTTATAATACAAACTCATACACACGCCTTAGACACAAAGCCCCGAACCTCATCTTTAAACAGGGATTACAGAAGAAAAAGTAAAATAAAACTAATTTTGGCAATTCAATTCTGATATGAGTTGTTACTTGTCAGAAATATTTCATAGCGATTCTTACTTTCCCCTTTTCTGTTTTTTTTTCCCCCAACAGAGATGACAGGGGAGGCTGCAGCAAGAAAGTCCCTTGAATTCATGAAAGAAAGGACAGGCTACAAGTCTGGCGCCATTGTAGTTAGTACGGATGGTCAAGCAAAACCTGTGTTTTCCACTTCCACTATGTCATGGGCAATAGCTAAAGATGGTCGAATCTCATACGGTGTGAGGCAGGGGGAGATTCTGGACGGTGGGATCATATGAAGTGTGGGCTACAAGGGTATTTAAACCCCATAGGTACACGGTGTGCATAACAATCTGTTGCTTTTTTTTTTTAACCAGGAGTGGTGATTTCTCGGGAAATGGGAGCGACATTCGAGAAATGATAGTGGCAGAGCAGTCTATGGGATGACCCCCCACTCCATCTCGCGCTCCCTGAATAAAGATTTGGAAAGTTATTTGCAGTACAAGGACACAAATGCTGCAGCAGGGATTCGAGCCCCCTACCATCAAATTCACAGTCTGGGACTTTTCCACGAGACCACAACAGCACACAGTGCACAGGCAAATTACAGTCTGAACTCTGTATCCACACCCTTTCTCATAATATTTTGACATCTTTATATAATTGAGGCTATTTTATACATATTTTGAGGGGGTGAATCCCTTGAGTATTTTCCGTAGAGAGCCGCCCCTGACCTCTTGGAATTTACAAACTTGCATTAGTTTTCTTAGTAGGCTCAGTGGGAAAATTATTCTTTGAAATACACAATGGAGTTTCTACCTAAATACGTTCATTTGCGGATTTCTAAGTTTTTAAAGTTACAATGTAATCATGATCATGTAACATGTATGTAGGAAGCGTAGTGACCCAACAAAAAATACCCTTCATTTTCGAATAATTGAAATATGTATTCTAGAACACGTAAGAACCTACTAAGACTTGTAATCTTTACTTGTTTGGTAGGCATAATTGGTATGCATTTTCATTATACAGTTCGCAGGGGCGTTCCTCAGAATCACCGCCCATATTTAGTGGCTATCAAGTAGAAATGAATGTGGCTGAACTACAGGCTGAATCAGTCTTGTAATACTTATAAAACTCCAAAGAAGTCACACAAGGCAAGGTTAGCATTTTGCCATCGACAGTCTTATTTTTTGTTAACATAGTATTTTGGCAAAAAGGACCGATAATAAAGGCTAATGCTTATCGATATTCACCCAGCTGAAATTTTATTGATTACTATATCAAGTTCAAAATGAATTTTTTAATTGGAAGGTGAAGAGAAATGAAACTGATATACCAGTGGAAGGTCATCAGCTTTTGGAATGTATCTGAAAGATAAAATATTGAATAAAGTTTGTAAATGAAAAAATAAACATTGATGAGTTCAAATTTAGAACAAATAATGAAATTGGAGAAAGACTGCTGGAAAATGAGGGACTCTCCAATAAGTCGAGGTATAGGGATTCTCGCGCCATAGTTCACCAAATTAAATGATGGAAATTAATCATTCGAGGAAATGACTGATTGCATTAAACTGTGAATTTGATGTGAATAACTACATTGCCTAGGTGAAATCAAATTTGTGAATCAGCTCATAACGAATGAAATGATTGATTAGAGTTAAATATAACTTTTAAAAAAGGCAGGCTATATGTCAGGTAACCGAATGCCTATGTAAACACGATAGAAATGAATAACATTTCCCTTGAAAATTTTACCCTGAAGTCCGACATGTCATTGAAAAAGATCACTTCAAGTACAATTGATTTGGTAAAATGTACAGATACAAATCAGATGATTTATAAAGACAGTTGTTTATTACAGTGAAAAAAAAAGTAAGAAAACCCTACCAAAGGGGTCAGCTTCAAGTAGTGTTTAATTTGATTTGATTTATTTATTTTTCCGTTTCACAGTATATGCAAAACAAATATATGAATTCAGTAATCTCGTTAAGACGTGTTCGGCCGTAAGTAGGTAGAAGAAGAGCATGCAATTGGCAGATTTGGCAGATTAGTACCGAAGTAGAAAAGGATAAGATGAGAGAATAGAGAGAGGGGGAGAGAGAGAGGGGGGGAGAGAGGAAGGATAGAGAGAGAGGAAGAGAGAGAGGAAGAGAGAAAGGAAGAGAGAGAGGAAGAGAGAGAGAGAGAGAGAGAGAAAGAAGGGAGAGGAAGAGAGAGAGAGGAAAAGAAATGGAGAGAGAAATGAGGATGTGGTTAAGTTACATAAAAGAGGAAGAATGGCGAAGTGCAAATTGTAACAGCCATGTGTGAAAAACGGAAGCATTTTTCCTTTCACTCACTGGCGTAAATCCGTTTCGAGTAGCGGGGGGAGGGGGTGATCGAGATATTTTGCCGAAACTTCTTGCTCACACTCGAGTATACACACCCCCCTCATCCGCCCACACACACTGTTTCTTGTTTTGCGAGCGAACCAAAAATAACCACTCCTTGCTATGAAAGAAGTGTTATTTTGTCATCAAAATACACATAGGTCAGTAAGATACGTAAATGGTATATTGGTCACCCCAATACCACATATGATTATACCTTGCTGGTCCAATTGTTTGCTGTCCAAAACCGCCCTATTTCTAAATATTACAAGCGAGCGGAGCGAGTAAGGAAAAACAAATTTTCGATGATAAGATATCATTTCGTCATTACAATACACCGCAGGCCTCTAAGATATCTAAAACATATTCGGTCACCTCTCTTGCATTCGTTTGCCTTCCCAAATAATTCTTTATCTAGATATTATATGAGTGAGCGCAGCGAGCGAGGAAACAAAATACACTACATGATTTTATAATGTACACCTGCAGAATTCGAGGAGAGTCGGTCACACCTCGTTGCAAAAGTATTGTTATTCGGGCATCTGCTGCTGGAATAAGAGTTATTGCTGATCGAAAGCATCCCTTTTTCTAGATTTTATGAGCGAGCAATATGGATTTAAAAAAAAATAATGAGAACAGGTTCACGTGTATTGTTACTCCCTTCTCGTAATTTTTGTAACGTAAAATTCATCGGTATCTTCCGTTCTCACGTGAGGGTATGATAGGAATAGGCTATGGTTACAGGCCGTTATCCGATGAAAATTCATATATTTTAGGTCAAGTCTCCACTCGACTCCTTGCAGTTATATAACTAACATTTTATGAGTAGAAGAATAGTATAAACATTGGATAGAGCTCTAGACAAGATGCAAACCTATTTCATTTCTTAAGAATAGTAATATAACCGGCAGTGGTTAAGATACTGATCATGTGAGCGCTTCCAGGTTTATCTATATTTTCATTCTTCTTCCTTCTTTTCCTTCTCTTTTTTAAAGGGGATGAACAGGGAGCCATGGCCCCCTTGTGCCCCCTGTCTATGCCAATTTATGTTAGAAAGATTGATTACAATATCATTTCTTCTTAAAATGTTGGGGTATAATTTGTAGGTCCTACACGCCACCCCTCCCCCCCCCGAAAAAGTGGGGGAATATATACCCCCATCCCCCGGGATTTACGCCAATGCTTTCACAAAGGATAAGATAAGGGGGAAAGAGATGAGAGTGAGAAAGGGAGCAGGAGAGAGAGAGAAAAAAGGTCTGTCAGATCAAGGAAAAGGGGCCTCTGGAGGTGAGCATATAGGGAAGATAGGGAAGACAGGGAAGACAAAACAAAACAAAACAAAAATAAACAAAAAAATCATATCAGAAAAACACATCAATTGTTGTTAACTCGAATTAATAGATAACCGATGCCTCCGAAGGGGCTAGCTAATATACGCATTGCATCTTTTTTTCATGCCTGAACTCAGAAATTTGACAAAATTTGACAAAAGATTTGGAATTTCTTCTTTTGTTTGCTTGTGTGAATACACCGTTATTATTTACACGTCGAGCGAAGAATTTGTAAGTAGATCACCGTACTATTAAATTATGATTTCAAATATTAAATTCAGTAGTTAATGTTATATTATAACTGGATTGTGTGATGACGAAGAAGAGGAAGAATCGAGCAGAAAATGAGATGAGTTGATGAGGTGAAATAAAGGACAGCAGTCTGAGCAGATTCAGTTAGTCGCCACGGTAACTAGTGCTGGCACGTATAGTATAGGGCAGTCAGACTGGGCCTGGTGGCAGGGCCGGGCCCGCGGGCAGCGGCGTAAAGTTAGGCGTCGCGAGCTAACTGTTAGGGTGTGGTTAGCTATTTAATGGGGGCTAACGTTACACCTATACGTCTGGGCACCTAACCATTGGCGTAAATCCCGGGGGGGATGGGGGGGATATATCCCCCCACTTTTTGGAGGGGGGGGGGGGGGGGGGAGGGCGTGTACAAATATCCCCCCACTTTTTAAGAAAGAAAATATATTTTAATTAATCCGTTAGACGTTAGTAAAATCTTTGAATATCTGTCATAAACAACCATCATATTTTAGAATTTCTATTTGAAAATGCGATTGAAAACCAAAAAAGTGGTTATTTTTGGCTCACTCGCTCGTCATTATTTTAGAATTTCTATTCGAAAATGCGATTAAAAATGAGAAAAGTGGTTATTTTTGGCTTGCTCGCTTTTCTCGCTCATATTTTAGAATTTCTGGTAGAAAATGCGATTAAAAACTAGAAAAATGGTTATTTTTGGGTTACTCGCTTCGCTCGCTCGCAAAATACATATTAAAATGTGTGTAGGGGGGTCTGTGGGGGTCAGTGAGGGTGTGTGCTTATACTTAAGTTTGAGATCGACAGAAAAAAAATCGTCAAAAAAGTCAATCATCCCCCCCACTCCTCAGAGTGGATTTACGCCGGTGCACCTAACATTTCACTTGAAATTTGCAAGCCTTTTCTTCGGTGTTTCCCTAGTGGCTGACCTCATTTTAATCTCCATATTTTAGAGAGTAGATCTAAATGTACCGAAAATCTTTTCAAAATTTGAGTAATTTTTCACAGGAAAACGAGGCAATGCCAATGTTGTCGATTTGACATTGCAAAAAACGAAGGTTCAGGATTTTTTGTATCCCTTTGACAGACATGTCAAGTCTCACGCATTAGCCTTAGGCACGAGACTCCCACATTTGGGGCTCTTGCTCATCCCCCGAAATCTCTTTCTAAATCTCATGCCTAGAATCTACATCAGCTTATCCCCATATATATTATAGTTTTATACACAACGCCTGGCAATCTCCCGGTTCCCTGCCTAAAAATGCTAAAATCTCATGCATTGCTGGTCTTTGACCTTGGCATCTCCGCTGTGACTGTGTATGAAAGGTGGCATTTTGAAGGCATGTGAATAGCATTATGTAAAATAAACTTTTCTCATCAGTTTTTCCAAATTTATGCACAATGATGAAGTCTAGATTTTGTGTTTGTTGCATCTTTAATGATGTTTAATAGAATGGCGCAGCCGAGTTACGTGTATGCGCAGACATGCAGCACCAACCCATACAAGCTTGATGTTTGAACTTAAATACATCAGACATTTACATTAAGCTGTACATGGCTCTGATTCACGCCTGTGGAGAGACGTGTAAATATTGTCATTGAGAAACGTAAACATTGGAGTGTGCACGTAATTCTGCAAGCTATAATTTGTAGTTTGCTACCACAGTGCTATATCTAACGGCATCATAAAAACTGTTCATTATAAAACAAAATTGAAAAATTATGAATTTTTTTTCATTGGAGAGGAAGGATTTGCCATTTGCATGTGTATCTGAAGCTTGTCTCATTAACATCTGAATACCATGATCTCAACATCATCGGTAGACCTTATCCACAGGTCTAGGCCATTGGTGAACAAGCAATGCAGTGCTGAAATATGGAGATGCATGATAGCACGCTATATCAGTAGATGGCAGAATGCCTTTAAGCAACACACCATAGTGCACTAAATCAGCATATGTATCGCCACATTTTAACATCATTTGACAATGGCAGCAGATTTCCTGTAACAGTTATTGACCAATTGTTGATAAATATCTCAATTTATTTGTGGAGATGATGCTGTACTACATGTAGTTGTGGTAGTTATTGATGTCTCAGTTTATATACAAGAAGTAGAATGATTGAAAGAAATCAAGAAAATATAATCCACATTTAGATCTTGTTTCATCTTGTTTTATTCACACACATCATTTTCTTTGGTGGGTGTACACACTGCCATAATACTTGATGATGTTGCATGGAAAATAAATCTATGAAAGTATACATGGAAAACAAAATATACATGGAAAACAATCTATGAAAATAAACGTGTATTTCACGCTCAAACGAGGGATAAAATTGAAGAAAATTGCACAGGAGATGAATGTATCATATGATGTGAATCTTTTCATTATTTTCAGGATCATCAGTCCACCAATGGTTATGTGTCATAAGCTATTAGACCAAGTACTCCATGTTGGCCAAGGACATTCTTGTTGCAGATGCTTCTGCCATTGATGATCCTGTACCTGGTGTCGGTCATCACTGGTCCTGAACACCATGCAGCGGATGTCTTGTAAGATCCTGGCTGTATCAATCATTCTAGCACTGGTCTCCCTCTTCTACTTGACCAGAAAACAGATGTCATCCCCAGATGTAGTCATGGTTCAAGATTATGACTATATGCATGTTAGTCACAAAGAAGTGATGTGGAGGAGTGCGGATGATGTTGCAGCAGGGTATCAATCATCAGAGGTCAAGCAGAATGAAGATTACTATGGTGTCATGTTTGATGCAGGTAGTACTGGTTCCAGGGTCCATGTCTTCCACTTCCAAGAAACTCCCCAAGGTGACTATGCTAAGAGTTGATTCTTTTCAACCAGTGTCTACGTACATGTAATAGCAAATCACAAAGATCTGAAGACTAAATTCTGCTTTGCTATGATTGATTATTACTGCCTACTTGTCTGAAATGATTCAGTAGGGTAAGTGAGCCATGTGTAGGAATATGTTTTGTAATGGGCTTGCTCTGAGATTTGTTGCTGAATAAGTAATACAGGCCTAAGTAAAACTTTCTTAAACAGTAGGAGACAACTGTTGGGCATTCGCAATAACAGTAGCAAATATAGTGTAGACTGTAGTACAAACCAAATACCTTCACAATACATGTTATCAGTATAAATATCCATATTATGGCATCCTTTTTTTTTTCCAGGTATTCCACCTATCTTATTGTCCGAAGTTTTCAACTACACGAACCTTCCCCTTGCACAATATGCAGATGATCCATCCGAGGTACGATTGCCACAAAAAATTCACTCTTTGAAAACAAAGTGCCTGGATTGTACTTTAACTGTTATGCATACAACTGTAGTTTATTTATTGAGTTCACATTGTGCCAACTTGGAACCTGAAAGAAATAATATCTATTCTGCTGATTATACACATTGATGAAAAAAATATAACATTCTGAAAAGTAATGGCACTGTTTATCTCTAGATTGATCTGATATCACTGTGAATCATAGTCACTTTGATGGGCTTAAACCAAACAAATACATTTGTTTTCTTTGTTGGAGCTTTTGTGAAATAAAATAGGTCTCTGAACATATTCCATCCATTTTCTTTTCATTTCAGGGAGCAGCCTCACTAAAAGTACTTTTGAATGTAGCATTGGAATCAATTCCATCCAGTCATTGGTCAATGACTCCAGTAGCCTTGAAAGCTACTGCTGGTCTTAGACTTATACCAGAGGAGAAGGCTAAAGCCCTCTTAAATGAAGTGAGTATGAACTTTAAATATTTCCTAACTGTTGACAAAGGACAATGTGTAGGAATTGGTAGTGCTAAAAAAACAAGAAATTATCTAATAAGTCATAACTTTAAATGGTGATAATTTTTACAGATCAGTTTTTGTCTCGCCCACCGGAGGTGAAGGCAAGACTAAATGGTGTCCGTCCGTCGGTCGTCCGTCCGTCACAAATGTTGAAGTTTACCTGCAAGACTCTCTTATGACGCATAACTTGGCAACCATTGCTGCAATGGCAACCAAACTTGGGTGATAGATGCACTTGAGGTACATTCATGTTATGGTGCCTTTGGAGGTCACATGGTAAGGTCAAATATCATTTCAGGTCAAACATTAAAGTTTACCTGCAAGACTCTCTTATGACAGATAACTTTGCAACCGTCCCTCACTTTTCAATCAAACTTGGGTTATAGATGCAGTAAGGGGACCTGCATGTAATGGTGCCGTCGGAGGTCACGTGATAAGGTCAAAGGTCATTTGAGGTCAAACGTTACAGTTTACCTGCAAGACTCTCTTATGACAGATAACTTTGCAACCGTCTCTCACTTTTTCAACCAAACTTGGGTTGTAGATGTACTAAGGGGACCTGCATGTAGTGGTGCTGTCGGAGGTCACGTGATAAGGTCAAAGATCATTTCAGGTCAAACATTAAACTTTACCTGCAAGACTCTCCTATGACACATAACTCTGCACATGTTGCTGCAATAGCAACCAAACGTGGGTGATAGATGCACTTGCGGTACATTCATGTTATGGTGCCTTCAGAGGTCACATGGTAAAGTCAAAGGTCATTTGAGGTCAAACGTTAAAGTTTACCTGCAAGACTCTTTTATGACAGATAACTTTGCAACTTTCTCTCACTTTTCAACCAAACTTGGGTTGTAGAAGTACTAAGGGGATCTGCATGTTATGGTGCCATCGGAGGTCACGTGATAAGGTCAAAGGTAATTTGAGGTCATATGTTAAAGTTTACCTCCAAGACTCTCTTATGACACATAACTCTGCACATGGCAAACAAACTTGGGTGGTAGCAAAGGGGGTGGGATTAGGTGCAGGGGAAGCAGGTGAAAGGGAGTAGCATTTCATGAAATAGCCCTTCTCAAATTTTATGGGATGTTGCATTCTATGGCAGATATATCACAATGAGCTTTGGATACAATTCTGTTGCATGGCAATGGAGATTGTGATATTTCTAGTTATTTTCACAAGTGGGCGGGACACAATATCGCTAATGCCTTGTTTAGTCTGTATCTTGAAGTTCTTTTTTTGTTGTTGTTGTTTATGAAAGAAATACTTTCTTGTATTAGTCTATTTGCCATTATTTTTTATTTCGCCTATTTTCTGCTTCTTTAGAGCTAGAAATTTCATATCATTTCAAATTTCTCTGTTTTCCAAACTAATACTAAATCTTATCTTCCTGGTATGTTTTCTTTAAAACACGATTGCCAAGAGTTAAGACAGGTAACCAAATTTTTTTTTTTCTGGGTTACATTGATTCACTTGAAGGAACATTGCTGTTGTCAAACCCTGAAGTGGACTTGCATCTGTTACTCTTCCATTCCTTATGTTATACAGGTATATTCACTGTTTGAGAGCTCTTCTCTTCATGTGGAAACTCCACAAGCCACTGTTGATATTATGAATGGAACAGATGAGGGCATCTTCATGTGGGTCACAGTCAATTTCCTTAACCGTAAGTAGTATTGCCTACCCTCTGTACTAATTCTATGTGATCATGATTTCATCTGACTTTGCTTGCAATTCTGTCATTCTTTACACTTGTATTGTAAACTGTTATGTTGCAGGGATGCCACTTTTCGGACAAAAGTAGGAATTCCTACTTTAGCAATATATTTTTGTTTATAGAAAACACCTTTTTTTGTGTACAAAAGGGCCCATTTTAGATGATTTTCCTACTTTTTTATCATTTCTAAGTGGCATCCCTGTATTGTCAATGACATTTGTACCAATTTCGAGATTGTGGAACTATGTTTAAAATGAATACTCTACATTTAGTAGTGAGGTTTGTCCATTTTTTATTGATCTTTCATGAAAGACACCTCTTTGAATTAAGGACCTTCCTTATCAAAATTTAGAATGCATACATGTACTAGAATTATAGAATCCGATTACTTTGCCCTTTATTTCTGCAAGTGCTGTTATTGAAGAATGAATATAAATTGTTCACAGCCAGTAAAAATTATTTTTTTTGTAACTATTTGAATGAAATTTATTTAGAACAGTGAAGGATGGATTTCGAAAAATATAGAAATTCAAAGAGTACGAAAAATGTATGTTATTTTGATAGAAAATAAGGTTTTCATAAAACATTATTTCCATGCCAGAAAGAATTAATGCTTTTGAATGAAAGAGCAGGCTATCTCTATCTCTAACTACATTTTAATGCTTTATTCTGAAGGAGCTCTTCTGAACTCTACACCAGAAACACGAGGTACATTGGACATGGGAGGTGGTTCTACCCAGGTCACATTCTTACCTCAGAGTGAAGAAACATTGTCTCATCCTGTACATAGAAATTACATCAAGGCATACCCATTCCTTCATCATAACTACAAGCTTTACACTAGAAGGTTAGACTTTCATTTTCTCATTTCTGATACCGATACGCCAATGTTTTCGCGCACAGATATTTTCGCGAATCACAGGCTCACAGACATTTTCGCGAGTTGTTAAGTTCGTGAGCGCAAGAGCAAGACTTGCAGTAATCTTATTTGTACATGAATGAGCCATATCGGCAGATCCAGAGGATTTCATTTCTTTATTATTTTTTTGCCAATACCATCAAACTCGTAGCTTGCAATAGATAAAAAATGCTGTCATAAAAGCCCTGATTTCTTGATTTTTAGCACGTTTTCAGTGACCCTCTTATTTACCACCCCATTAAAGCCCCGCATTCTTTGGAAAAATGGCATCGATTCCATATTTTTGGAAGCAGAATTGGGTTTCTTATAGGGGTTTTAGAGGTGACCATGTACGGAGCTTACTTGTGGTGAGTGACAATTTCTGTGTGTCTGTGTGTGTTATGCTACATACACACAGGGTGAAGGACTGCTGCAGTGCACTTTCCACATGCATAGTACATAGTTTTAGGCAATGACAACTGTACTATGTGCCGATGACGCTGCGCTGAGAGGTAAAAAGCAAATTTACATGCAGATATTTTCGCGTGTTGTTAAATTCGCGATAGGTGATTGTTCGCGAAATTCGCGAAAATAAAACCAACGTGAAAATTTCAGCTCATACAGTACATGTTTAGATAAGGAGATGAGACAGTGGTATTGAAGAAGGTAATAATGAGCTATCGAGAAAGAGCTTCTAAATTAGCTGTGGAAAGACGACCAAATATTCTAGAAGAGAAATAAATATTACAAATCATTTGCCAACGTTATATGTGATTTTTTTCGATATACCTGTATAAATAGAAATTAGATTTGACTGAATACCTCTTGAAATGGTGAAATGTGTAAACTAATGAAATTCCCTTGTTTATATTTATTTTCAAAAGAGCAATCTGGGAATGATCATATGCAGTGAATTTATATTCAGTGCTTATTCCTGTATACAGGTCTGTTTTGAATGAATGTTATTGGTGTCTATTATTCACTTTGCAGTTTCTTAGGTCTTGGATTAAAAGCTGCCAGACTGGAGATATTAAGGCGAGAGAAAGAAAATCCAATCTTTATTGGATCAAGTGATATAGATCAGCTGTCAGGTTAGTTACTAGAGTTTTTGTCAATAATCAGTTAGAAAAGGAAATAAATGTACAGCCTATCCAAATGTGTTCTGTAGTGCTTGTGGCCTAGGTACTTTGTTTACTTGGTGCTTGGTCCTAGAAGGCATATATGCATTTTTGATTTACAGAAAGAATTGGACCAATAACTTTTCATGAAATTTAGGACCTCTGTTTGAAAGTTTCTTTGATTACAACAGAACTGCAGTTTCTTTGTAAATTTATGTTATTGGATTTGGAAGTATGATACAATTTATATATATATATCATCACTTGCTTGATTATTCAGGTGTTAACAGATTTTACTTATTCAGCTTGTCAGAAGTATTTTGTTGGCATTCAGATGGTAGATATTGAAATATACAATATTGTAAAGTTGATCAATTGTTTCTTATTATTAGTCTTTGTTTCTTTTGTTGTTGTCTTTTGTTTCCCAGGTCCAGAAGACTTTGCCAGTGTGTGTCTTCCTCCATCCACATCAGGGACATGGGACTTTGGAGGCAAAACATATTCTGCAACGTCATCTAATTTACATTCTGAAAATATGTATGAGAACTGTCTAAGTGTGGTCAAAGCCTTCATAGAAGATACTGTCATAGTGCCAACGGAAATGCAGAAAAGCTCATCTTTTTATGCCTTGTCTTACTTCTGGGAAAGAGCTGCAGAGATTGGGAAAGTTGGTTAGTTGGATTATCTGTGCCATGGTTTGAATTGTGTAGTATACCCCAAATTTGATAATTCATACCTTTTTTTTAATTGAAGGAATCAATGTGCATGCTCCTAAGAATGAGTTACATTAGTTAGATATTAATTACTAGTAGCTGAAGATGTACAATAAATTAGTAAAAAAATTAATTAATCCATTTCCTTTTAATAGAGAACAACAATAATTGCACAAGATATGTGCAAACATGTAGAGGTCTCATTTTCTTCTAGGCTGACTTTAGAAATTAATGATAGGTTTTCTTTTCAGCAGTCTGGGGTGAAATTGCAGAGTTTGTTTTTATTATCTTTTTTAAAAATTTGTTGTTGTTGCTGATTATATTTTTTTGCTCAGATTGGAAGAAAGGAGGAACGATACTAGTGAAAGACTATAGGGATGCTGCAATAAATGGTAAGTAGGATTATAGTAGAGGTGTTGTGGTCTAGAGGATATGTCCATGGGTTGTAGATCATAAGGTTCATGGTTCAAGTCCTGCTGCACCATTAACGTCTTTTGGTGTTGTGGTCTAGAGGATATGTCCATGGGCTGTAGATCATACGGTTCATGGTTCAAGTCCTGCTGCACCATTAACATCTTTTGGTGTTGTGGTCTAGAGGATATGTCCATAGGTTGTAGATCATAAGGTTCATGGTTCAAGTCCTGCTGCACCATTAACGTCTTTTGGCAAGACATTAAACTACATTGCCACTCTCCACCCAGGAGCAAATGGGTACCTGTGAGGATTGCCGAAAGCCTTTGCCATTGGCTGCATGTATGCATGAGAATCGTGCAGAATGGTAGAGTTCCTCTCTAAGGAGCCGAGATGGTGCACACTCGTGTGAGATATAAATCTAGTGATCAGGGTAATAATAGTAACATTGTAAAGCACATTGATGAATTCATGTAATGATCTATTCTAATATAACATATTACTATTATTATTATTATAGTTAGCTTAAGAGCTTTATTAATTGTGAACCCATTACGTAAATGGTTATAGGGTTCTCTGTACATTAAGTTGATGGGAGTTTGAGAATTCAGTAGTCAGTGGGGCTGGATGTAGTAAAATGACATTATTTGTTTTCATTCCCTACAATGGAAGAACAAGGCTATCAAATCTTTGTTGTCTCAATACATTTCTAAATGAAGCCTGTGTAAAATACTAGTATGTCACATACACCAGTTCATTGCAGTCTAACATAATTTGTCATGACGTGCATCCATATCAGTCTTTTCTCCTTTGTTTTTTATCCCTTCAGTGTGTTTAAACCATACAGTGTATGCTGACAAGCCATTTCATTGTATGGATCTTGTATACCTCAGCTCTGTATTATCACATGGATATAGATTCAGGGATGATGTCCAGTTACTGGTAAGTCTTATTTAGCATTCTTGAATAAATAAAAACAAAACTCCCATTTTGTTGTTATAGAAATTCATGTATGTGAGATATATATATGACTCTTTCACCATTAGTTTGATTTTCTTCCAGTCTTTTCCGCTGGCATTACCATTCTCTTTTTAAAGTGTAGGCACTGTGTGATTTATTTTTGTTGTTCCTCTTTCTGATGCTGGTACTTGTACACTTAAAATCTTCTTTCTAAAAGTTTTTTTTGTTTTGTTTTGTTTTGTTTTGTTTTGGGTTTTTTTTTGCTGGTAGGATGTATCATTGATGTCATTGATATGGTAATTATGGCTAGGATATTCAAGAATCCCACTGAGGCAGTATGAGAGATGTATTGATCAATAATGCAACTCTATCCTTTTTTCTTCTGCCCATTTCCTAGATGATGAATATGATTGATGGATTTGAAGTCAGCTGGGCACTTGGTGCAACCCTGGAGCTATTAAGAAAACATTGGGAACACATGAGGAAATTATGATGCAGAGATTCATCTTCAATCTCCCCATCTCCCCCTCTCCTTCTCTCTCTCCCTCTCCCCTCTTTCCCCCCCCCCCCCTCTCTCTTTCTCCCTCCCCCTTTCTCCTCTGGGTCAGACTAGAGAGCTTGTGCCAATACATGTTTTTACTTCTTCAAAATATATACGACTATGTAAGGCTTTTAGTTATGTGCATAGAATTTTAGGTTCATGTTTCAGGAGATCTCATGTAAAGATCTCGTATGATGTATCACTGAAGTCACATTCCTTCATCTGTAACAGATAACTTCAGGTATTTGCTCTGGTAACTAGAATGGAATGGCATTTCATTGTTGAAAATATGCAAGAACTCTCAACTGGGTCATTATTTAGTTTCTGTGCAATTCTTAGAAACTGCTTTGCTGAATTGTCTGTAGAGAACTGTGTTAGTGTTTGAACACCTTGGATTCATTCATGATAACTCTGCCATCAATTGTAACTACTATGGTAACATTGCTCAACAGCCAATCACTTTCAAAGTTTCTATGGAAGTTACCATTGATGACAAAGTTACCATAAATGGTAAGTTTTATGCAACGGGGCCCTGATCATTGCAAAGTGAGAAGAAGAACAATTTGATCAAACTTCTTGAACTTTCTGATATTTAATTTGGTATGTTGTTTTATTATGTGACTAATGTAATTTTTAAGAAGAATTACAGTATCATGTAGTAGGCAACACCTTCTACATGTAGAGGTATTGATCTATTTCCTGCAAAATTGACAGCATTCAGTAAAAGATACAATTTATCCTACTGATAAGTTTTGTAGCAGTGAGTATGAACTGACTGAGAATTTCCTTCATTCCAAGCTGCTATTACAGTAACTTCAAAGTGCATGCAAAGGTTTATCCACAAAGATAAGATACATACGTACTTAAACCCACATGTAGATAGATATGAATCTTACCACTCTTACATTCATTGGAAAATACAATTAATTTTTTGATTTGTTCTTATACATGTACATCTATTTTGTGTTGTGCAAGGAGTTATGTACTGAGACACTGTTGTCAATTTATATGTTGGTGTCATTTGAGTTTGGTCACTCATTTCATAAGGAGCTTAATCAAGCACCATGAAAAATACTTGGCTTGCTTACTGTTATTGGGAATAAGCAAATTTTGAATACAAAAGACTTGTAATGAAAGGACTGTTGTCTTTTTAACTTTACCAGTGTAGGTTTAACCTGTAGAAGACAAAAAGAGAGGTGCCAAATGAAAATTTAGTTGAGTGCTGATTCTGATTATATCGCTATGATATTGATATACTTGTACTTTGAATTTCTGTATGGAAATTTGTAATTGTTGGTGTGACAAATTTTGTGATAAATTTTGTGATAAATGTACTCATGCATTAACTCCTTTTAATATAAGTGCTACATGCGATAATATTGCAAGTAAAACTTGTGCATGTAACCGGTACATGTAGTACCTACAATATTATCTCATGTACTTCGTGAGATAATTTGTTCAATTTCAGATGAGTATTATACATGACTTCTAATTAAGGGTTCTTATATATTTGTTGTGTGTGATTATGATATTCATGTATTTTGTTCATCAGGAGTAAATCTGCCATGATTCCAGGACTGTAATCACTTAAAATACTACTAACACTGAGTTCTGTGATTTTTACTCCGATGTTTGTCATATGATTGAATTATGGTAGTGATTTTTAGGTCAGTATCTGCAGTATGCAATGATGTACATGCCATGTATGACAGACTATCACTCAACCCTTGTGATGAAGAGAAAGATGTCAAATATTTTAACAAATTTAATTTATTCTTTTTTTTCAGCTATTAGTGTTGCATATTTGATAGAATATATTTTAGCACACATTTGATATTCAGTACTGTGGAGGTGTAAATGATGTTCAAAAATGATTTAATTTCTCAATTTGGAAGTTTAACTTATTGCATACTGGAACAGAGTAACCCCTGTATAAAGTCTACAGGGACACATGACTGCAGTAGTCAATAGGTTTATTGAAAGCACTGTTTAAAGGCTGATTTGTTGAGTATAATGTCATTGGTATTTTTTTATATGGTTCCAGTGAGGAATATTTTACATTTGTATCATTGAGTTCACAAGAAGTAGATGATTAATAGGAACCCAGTCTCAAGGCTGCATCTTGTCGTAGAATGTTAAAAAATGTCTGTACTTTGATTTTTCTATATGTCGATAAAGTTCTTTTGTACTATAAAACAGTCAATTGATTTTTGTTGTTGTTGTTGTTGAAAGTGATTGTGCTCTTTCAGTGCACTGGGCCAATGAATTGCAATAGATTGTTATATATGCAGACACCTTTCCTTAATTTTGAGTGTATGTTTTTAATTTCTGTAAAAAGTGTTATTTCTAATGACATACAACAACTCACTTTCCTACTTCAAGCATGAAAGGCAAGTTAGGAAATGGAGTGATGTGATTATTACCTCCTAAAATTTAGAATACAGCTTTGAAATATTTTTGCTACTTAGACAGTTACTTTAAAAGTTATTTGTACCTTTGAGAAGGTAGTGTATTAATTCATGTTTTCATCTCGTCTTGGGTCTTACTCGTAGAATGATTCCTATTTATAAAGCTCAGATTTCCGATCCCTTCTTTATCTGAAGAATGAGAGCGAGACTAAGCACTACACTGATTAAATCATTAATAGTACTTATCCCAGATTTATTCTCCTGATATTCAGTATCTCCTGAAAGTGAAGATTTATCATGTTGAATTCTTTGGCAATGTTGTATTATGTCATGAAATTTTAATCTATTATTTTTTGTATCTGTTAACCTTTATTTCTTTTGTTTTATCAATGAATTCTGTATTTTTTACTTTCAGTGGTAGACGATTTCATTAATCATTATTTTTCTTGAAATATGTGCTTGAAAATATGAAAATGAATAAGACTTTTCATATTTCTAAGTTGTTGATCTTTTTTCATGGTCCAAGAATTAAGGAGAGATAGGGAGAGAAGGAGTGATGAAGGGAGATAGAGAAAGAGAGAGAGAGAGAGAGAGAGAGAGAGAAAAGAAAGAAAGGAGGAGTAAGAACAAGAGGGAAAGGGGAAGATATGAAAACATCCCGTCTTCAGTGTAATTCCTGCCATGGAGAAGGGCGTCAGCGTGTGCCAGGGCTAATCTTTATAAAGGCGATATCAAATTATAAGGGGAATTAAATGAAAAACATGTACAAGCGAAAGATGAAAATATAGATTTATTTTATCACAACTTTCAGACATGTAACATTACAGTAAAAAATGTATGTGGATGAACATTTTAAAAACGATGGTGTGAAAAACTGGCTTGTAACATAAGTAGCTGACCACATACGTTCCACACGAGTGCGCCATTTCAATACACGCACATTCCTCTTCGTCAGAGCTCTTCGTTAGTTCACCCCCCCCCCCCCCCCCCCCCCCCCCCCCGTCGCCCGACACCAATCAAGCGTGGTGTACGTGCATGAACAAATGCCTGAATAATTATTGTTGTCCTAATAAGCAAGGAATAATGGACCTTTTTATAGTATCTCTTCACATAATTTACAACTTTTCAGAGGAATTACTGATTAGGTATTATTGTGTTAGCTTATGCTAAACATCAAACGTGAATATCCTTTTCTTTTCATCTACCATTCTGTCATTTCACTATAACATCTTAATTCAGGCTTACATGTATTCCCCATTAATCTCACAAAGAAAATAATGGACATCATCCCACGTAACACTTCTTGCGCAGAAGGCGCAATTTACTCATATTTCACAGTGCATGTGAAACGGCTAAAAATCGTCTATTTCAATATTCGTACCTGTAACATGTTCACTTTGACATTTTCAGAGCTGACATTTTTTTCCTCTGACATTTTTAACTCTGACATTTTTACACCGAACCTTCTTTTCTGGTTGTCTGTGAGAAAAGTTATCATCTATGGATGTGAGATATAAGGATTTGAGAAAAGTAACTTAATCCAGATTAAACTTTTTTATTTGAAATATTAGGTCTACTTGGTTTCATAAGGTCACTCCTATAATAAAGCAAAACTACTGTTAACCATAACTATTCTGACTTTCACTTGATTTTTACTACCTAAAATTGACCACACAATGCAAAAAGGTGACAATGAAAATTTATTATATGCCCCTCAAAACCCCTAGGTAGACTTAAAATAGGCCTACATTAATAGCTATCTGACACGCAATTCGCCAATCGCACCCGCTTGTCATAGCGCATGCATTTCTCAAGATATCCAACACTGTTAGAACATGGCCGTATATTCACTCACACGTTTTTCCTGAGCTGTTTAGGTTAGTATCTCGGGCATATCCCAAAAGTATCTTGTACCTTTATACTCTACCCCATTACTTAAAAAAAAAAAAAATCTTGATCAACTTCAGAAGCTTCAGAATCGAGCAAGAAGAATTATTCTGTAGGTTAAACCTCATGAACACAAATCTTTTTATCAAATTCATGATAATAATAATAATAATAATACCGGGTATTTGTAATGCGCCAATTCCACATGACTAATGTGCTCAAGGCGCAATGGAGAAGAAAAGATTATTACACTAGAGAAAAAGCACATGAAAAAGGAAGAAGAAGGGGGGGGGGGGGGGAGAACAACAACAGTGTGAAAGTAGATCTACTGATAATGATAACTTGAAGTGGGAAACGTTAAAATCCCGACGTAGGAAATGTGTGTATTTTTTAATGTTTAAAGCGTTTCATGAGCTAACACTTAAATATATGAGTGATAATCTTGATTTTAAGGAAAAGTGCATGGGCTAAGATCTAATGATAACTTTAAACCTCCAAAACCAAGAACCAAACAGAGTAAACGTACTACCGTACTGTATATCGTGGATCCGTGTTATACAATGCATTGCCTCTTAAACTCCGTCAGTTAGGCACACTAAGTTTGTTCAATAAACATGTTCATGAATATATATATATATTTTTTTTAAATATTTGAATCCTACTTCTCAATTGGCTCCTACTGAAAACATCATTAGTGAACTAAATACCATATCCTTCAGTAGGTTATTAGTGAGATGGGTGGGTGGAAAGGGTGGGTTGCATATTTTGTTAGGTTAGTTTAATGCTGGGTGGGGATATCTGAATAGATTTTTAATGTTTATGTTTAGTTTGGTTGAGATTAATTTAGTTTAGTTTAGTGTATTCTAATTTAGTCTCAATACTGTGTTACATTATTATTAATGTATATTATCATTGGACCCCATGGAAGAACAGAGCCATTCGGTTAATGGCTCTGAAATGGGCTATCCATCCATGTAACCATTCTATTCTTGTATGTCATTTCTTTTGTCATTGATTTTGGTATATGTGTTATTGTTTCTTATATGGTTTTCGGAAATAAAAACAAACAAACAAACAAACAAAGAAGTAATGCTATCAAACATTTGTTTTATGTGACAAGTTATAACAGCATAAAATAACTAGGCATGCAGTGTAATACAAAAACTATATAAGTGAAACCCATATACATGGGTGTCAATTGGAATTCGTGTTTGGGGTGAATTGGTGCCGATTATCCTCGGCGAGGGAATGAAGCGACCGAGCGGGGAAAGGGTGTGGGCGGGAGGGGGTAATCCTCTTCTATACAGTTGGGACTTTCAAACTTCAAACTCAGTAAAAAAAAAAAAATAATAATAATAATGATAATAATAATGATAATAATAATAATAAATCACATTTCAGAACGATTCAGAGTGATTTTTACTAACGCGCTAAATTTTCCATAAATTTCTTTGAATTCTTGATTTTGTTCATCATTATCAAAATCAAAAAGAAAAATGTGACGATGTTGATGGCAGTCATACGAATAATAATCATCACTGTCATCATCATCATCATTATCATCCTCATCAACCTCATCCTCATCATCATTATCATTCATTATCATCCATTATTTTATCATGTCATTTTTGAGCGTGAATTATTGGAGGGATGATAATACAGGCTATCACCCCTACCTGAAAAATTGGGGAGAATATACCCCCCCCCCCTCATCTCCCCTAGATAGGGATCGACACCCATGCCCATGAATAAAGTAAGCGGCTTAACCACGGTTTTGCTAAATGTGTGTGTGTGTTGGCGCAGATGGTGGACAAGCAAAAATAGAAGCAGCTTATATTATCACGTTTTATTACGTTTACAAAATAATTGCTCTTCGACTACGAGTGAGCTAAAATTTCACTTTTAATCAATAAAACTTAACAATCTATTGCATTGCGGTGAAATTTGCCTGGTAGAATTTGCCCAGTAGAATTCGCAGTCCTACTTGGAGATAAATAACCCTATATTTCAATATTTCCACTTATGTGAATGTTTTTTTTTTTTTCAGGGAACCTGGGGTAGACCTAATAGGAATTTAAGGGGTGCACAAAAAAACCACTCTTAGCTTACATCTTATATCATTACTGCCACATGAACATGATAAACGGGCAATATAATATTGATCTGGGTGGAGAGTTTAAAATGTACACTTTAAAGATAATAATAACAAAATCATATAGTCCTCTGCAAAGCTATGTATTTGAAAAACTGCATGAGAACGTTACTCATGTTCAAAGGCTTTATAGTCCGCTCTTTCTCTCAATATTTGACACTGAAAATATTGAAGTTTGATCCGTACCATTCATATCCTTTATTGAGTGTTAATGCTCAGCATTATATCATCGAGGTGTAGACCTACAAAGCATCCATTATGGGTGTCAAACCCGAGTACACACCAGCCTGGTGTGTACTTGGGTTTGACACCCATAATGGATGCTTTGTAGGTCTACACCTCGATGACAACGTGAGTATTTATTCTGTCACGGGTCGGATGCTATACGAAGTTAGGAAAATCGAGATCATATGGAAGGTCAATAACGCCATAATTTGTATCAGCATACGAATGCTCTATAAACGTGCTCTATACGCACGCATGCTTTAACTGGACATACGCACGGACTATTTGAGTATACGTATGTTCAAATTATGTTGAAGTTGAGCATACGTATGTTCAAAATAGAGCATACGTAACTATGTTCTAAAAGAACATTCTTTCTCTCCCTAGCTGCCTCCCTCTCTCTTCCTCCTCTCTCTCTCTACTCTCTCTTCCTCTCTCTCTATCTCCCTCCTTTTTTCTCTTTCTCCCTTTCTCTCTATCCCACTGCTCCTCGGTACCACGTGTATGCATCTATATTGACACCGCAAATTATGTATTTATATTGTATTATATTTTTTTGGCATATTATTTCACGACATTGCCGTATGTTGTTATAATTTATCATATGGGTTGCCGGGCCTGGTTTTTATGTTACGTTACATGTATATTAATATGTTCCACAATGATCTTTAATAAAGGCATGATATACCACCACTATATTCTATATTCTATATTCTACCACCAACTCTGATTCCTATATATATATATATATATATATATATGTGTGTGTGTGTGTGTGTGTGTGTGCTGAAAGAAATGAAAATGGGAGAATAATAATTGCGTAGCTCCCTCAATGTTCCCCAGAGCTGTCATCCATTTTAAATGAAGGGTTGAAAAAATGCCTCCGCAGGGAATCGAACCCGGGTCACTGGCTTAGCACGCCAATGCCTTACCACTAGGGAGGTGCCAAAGTTGTTTGCATTTGTCAAATTTCTTTCTTTCAATATATATACATATATATACATATATATATATACATATATATATATATATATATATATATATATATATATATATATGTATATATGCATATATATATATATACATATATATATATATATATATATGTATTTATATATATATATATATATATATGTGAGACAATTGAGAGAATAATAGCGTAGCATGAATCAAAGTTCCCCAGAGCTGTCCTACCATTTTGGAAATTTTTTGCAAAGGTTGAAAAAATGTCTCCGCCGGGAATCGAACCCGGGCCTTTGGCTATGAACGACAATGCCTTAACCACTAGACCACGGAGACGGGCCAGTGGCTTCGGCGACTCCAAATTCGCTTAACCGACAGATTGACAAATCTTCAACCCTCACTAATTAATTCCTTTGTTGGTGGCAGATGAGTTTCGAACAATGACCTGCCGCACACCTCAGCTGGATCCGAGCGAATGCTTTGGGATATGTATATGTTGGAATAATTAACATTTTGTGATCAGGTAACACATACAACAGCTTTGGCAACTCAAATGGAAATAAATACATGTGAGACAATTGAGAGAATAATAGCGTAGCATGAATCAAAGTTCCCCAGAGCTGTCCTACCATTTTGGAAATTTTTTGCAAAGGTTGAAAAAATGTCTCCGCCGGGAATCGAACCCGGGCCTTTGGCTATGAACGCCAATGCTTTAACCACTAGACCACGGAGACGGGCCAGTGGCTTCGGCGACTCCAAATTCGCTTAACCGACAGATTGACAAATCTTCAACCCTCACTAATTAATTCCTTTGTTGGTGGCAGATGAGTTTCGAACAATGACCTGCCGCACACCTCAGCTGGATCCGAGCGAATGCTTTGGGATACATGTATATGTTGGAATAATTAACATTTTGTGATGAGGTAACACATACAACAGCTTTGGCAACTCTCATGGAAATAAATACATGTGAGACAATTGAGAGAATAATAGCGTAGCATGAATCAAAGTTCCCCAGAGCTGTCCGAAACTCATCTGCCACCAACAAAGGAATTAATTAGTGAGGGTTGAAGATTTGTCAATCTGTCGGTTAAGCGAATTTGGAGTCGCCGAAGCCACTGGCCCGTCTCCGTGGTCTAGTGGTTAAGGCATTGGCGTTCATAGCCAAAGGCCCGGGTTCGATTCCCGGCGGAGACATTTTTTCAACCTTTGCAAAAAATTTCCAAAATGGTAGGACAGCTCTGGGGAACTTTGATTCATGCTACGCTATTATTCTCTCAATTGTCTCACATGTATTTATTTCCATGAGAGTTGCCAAAGCTGTTGTATGTGTTACCTGATCACAAAATATATATATATATATATATATATATATATATATATATATATATATATATATATATATATGAGTATATATATATATATATATATACATATATATATTCAAAGAGCATACGTACGTTCAAAAAGAGTGCGTATACATGTTCAAAATAAGCATACACAATTTCGACATACGTATACTGGTACGAATTATGGCGCCGTTAGCCTTCCATGAGATAACCCTTTCTTCAGATCACATCGACCAATACACAGACTGAGATACGGCTCATCATGAAGGTAGCTGTGAAGATCTTCAAGTTGTACTATCTTTCCTGGGTTGCTTTAGCAACAGTGCATTGTCAGCAAGGTTGGTCCTCACATATTTGAGAAATTTAGATAGTATAGAAAATAGCAATGGTGTGATGTAACGTTGAAGCGTCATTTAAGGAACAGAATTCGCTACATATAGATGTTATTAGTTTTAATTTCTGTATTATAAATCATATCTGGATATTAAAACCACAAGCTTCCTCGATATTTTCCTTTAACATACAGATATCGTATACAAAGTATGAGTTCTATAACCATGATAGCCAAGCATGCTTAATGTATTTCATTCAGAAAAGGACTAATCCTTCCCTGAATATGGATTCTGACTATTCATTGTCACTTATAATCACTGCAGTGAATCTTGAGGTATAAATCCACAGGCAGGAAGATATGAATTTACAAACCTAGAAAAGTTCATTCCGTTGAAGTTTTTTCATTGATTTAGGTTCCTATGTGGTTTATGAACGTTTTCAGCTTGGTTGCCCAAACAGCAACCTTGAGCAATTTGCATAATTTGCATAAATCTGTATGAATACAGGATATGCCACCCAAGATAACTTACACAGAATATGTAACTGAACTACGTACTAACTGTGTGTGTGCGGTGATACGGAACTTTAATAGCGTTGTCAATCTTGTGAATTCAACCTTTGATGAAACGAAACGGGGTACACTGATGTGTGATACTTCCATAAAATAGGGGTTTTGTAGGAATGTAGAACAGAGTTTAAACATATTTTTGCAATTACAGGTCAGGGTTTAGTACTGAAAATCAAGGATATGCCAACTTCAATATCTAAATGATTGAAAACTTAGTCTTACATTCATCAAGAATGGTACTAACAGCGGTATAATTCGTTTAGGCCCATCTTTAAAAAAAAAAAAAAGTTTACAGCCATATTCTAGTCGGACTTAGTAGCGTTCACGCACAGAATTACATATCAGTGGTTGAAAATATTTGGCTCTCGCATTTTAACAAAATAAAAAGTCTTATAATTGAATAGACAATATGCACCCTATATGACTACAACAATCGTATCATATTTAAGAAAAAAAAACATCTTTTGAAATGTATGGTGTTAGGGTGTTCAAATAACGTTGATTTAATCCATACGGCTAACATTACACGAAGAGGTACCCCAAAAGGCAATACAAGAAGGCTGCCAACCTGCTTGCGCACATTAATACCAGTTCATTAGGAGCAGGCCTACTCTAATTCTAGGTGCAAAAAAGTGCACTCACAGTTTTTTTTACAGATATTAAGTTCATATGAACATGATTCTCAGTACAAAAGCGTGATTTCTGATTGTAAACATAACACTGAAATGACTTCCATGTCCCACAAACCCATAATTGGCTGTGCATCCATATCTGATTTTGTGTATTAAGGTTGTTTCGTTTTATCACAGGTTTCATTCACGAGATGGGCAAAACTATTAGAGTTCCGTATCAGCGCACATACACAATTGGCACATAGTTCAGTTTGAACGTTCTGTGTAAGTTGTCTTTGCGCTGTAAAACCTGTATGCTTGCAGATTTATGCAAATTATGCAAATTGCTCAAAGTTGCTGCTTAGGTAACCAAGCTGGAAATGTTCATATACCACATAGGATCATAAATCAGCCGAAAAACTTCAACGGAAAGAACTTTTCTAGGTTACACTGTTAGCTAAATAGGACTGTCAAACCGACTATATGGCCGGAGCTAATAAAAACCGGCGACAAGTTGAATAGTCTCCTATTCAGTAGTTCGGAAAGGTTTCGGATTTTTCTTTCATGTGACTTCCTTTCTAGTCAAGCGGCATCATGCGTGATACATTGTGTGATAAAAAGTACCAAATTTGGATGTGTTATATTACAATAGCCCTCATAATGTAAGCAAATTGAGCTATTTTACCATCCCAAAATGGCCTCCTTGGGGCCCGTTGTGCCCACTTTTTGGCCACCATCCGGGTACATTTCCTTCAAAATGAGGGATATCTATTTAGATTATGTATAGAGTAATTAGGTATATCACGTTAAAATGTAAAACTTTCATTGTCCAAAAATGTTTTCAAACGTGTTGAAGGGGGCCATTGTCATTTAAACAAAGACCCAAATATATTAGTTTAAACAGTTATTTACAGTGAGACAATGAATCTTTCTCTACAAATATTAGTACGCAGGTAATTGGCCTTTCAGGCCCATTATGCCAATTCTTTAAAATGGTTACCCACCAGGGTCGATATCCTACTCAGTTTTGTGGTAGATGTAATCAAATACATTACATCCGACTTTAAACCTTTAAGCTGAAAAAAAAAATCTATTCATATGTCTTTTATGGACCCATTTGGGAAGAAAGGGCCCGGATGCATATATTAAAGCACTGGTTGAAATGGGCACCTTATGCAAATTTCTAGACTTACGATGTTAAACCGAGGCAGATTTTGATAAGTCAGACATTCGAAGTGTCACAGTTTACTCTGTGTAGTGATAGAGAATACCAACATTCTACAATTATTCATTTCCAGCTTGTGTATTTTGGCCCTCTTTGGGAAAATGGGCACCTGTTCGCAACTTCATTTGTAAATTTCAAATGTGATGATAACTTCTTGATCATAGAGACGCTATGGTTCAGTGCAGAGTAACTGCCTCATTAACAGGTAATTGAGAGGTATGGGGATTGAAATCAACTCGCCTAGCCAGTTACTTTTGGGAAGACATTACGTAGTCCTCGGAAAGGATCTAATGTTGTCGGTCCGCTGCTATTTTTTTTTAATAGAATGGGCCTTTTTGTAACACATGGGCACCAAAATAACTTTATATGACTTCTTTAGTCCTTGGAATTGTATATATGACTACAACATATATCATCAAACTAAATTCTGTTCTGTATGTCCATTTTGGACCAGTCATGGAAGAAAAATACTCAGTGACGTTCATTTTGAAACATGGGCACAACACTTCCCAGGGGCCACATTTTAAGGTGGCCAAATAGCCAGCTTTTCCTATTTGGTGCTGAAAGATTCAGTTTCTTATTGTTTCGCTAGAGAAATAGGGGTCTCTTTTTTAAAAGAGCCCCTAAAGGGCATTTTAGTAGATTTTGGGGACCGACTTGGGGTTTATATATAAATGCATATATAAATGCATGCAGTATATCGGATAACACCGACATGAAGATTTAGTCCTTCACTGAGTAGGAAATGTACTTGGGAGGTGACCATAAAAAAATGAGCACAGTGGGCCCCATGGGCCATATTTTCGGTGGCAAGTTTTGATTAGCAGGATTAGTCTATCCATTTATCTATGCACCAAATTAGGCAATGTAAGATTTAGTACTTTGTCACTGTTTCAATGGATTCAAATGTGCCTTTTTATTTAAAACAATTTGGCCCTCAAAGAGAATTTTTTAAAAGGGGGACCTGGAAGTTCTGACAACACAATTGGCCCTACATGATGATAGTTACCCCTCAGTAAACAGAAAATGTACCAGAGTGGCCACCGTCTAGAGAAAAAAAATGGGCCAAACCGACCCCACGGAGGCCGAATTTTTGGTGGCCAAATTGCACTTTAAGAAAAAAAAACATATTCTATCCCGAAATTTCGTGCTTTTATCACAAAGTGTGCAATTAGGGTATACTTGTCGATATTCCGCCTAACTATCAGTGGAAAGTCCAGTTGGCATGCTGATTCAACTCGCTTGTCCATGTCTAAATCCTCAACCTTTATGTGGTAAATAAATTGCATATACCATGACCCCCACCACCATTTATGCTATATTAGAAATCAGAGGAAATTTGCCTTTCGTTTGCTTTGGAAGAAAAATCAAAATTATGTGACACTTTTCACTATCTATTTTATTTGATTCATTATAAGCATTATAGATATTATTGATATTATTATATACTATCTATCTCCATTCATTCAATGGTACATCTATCATCCTTGTTCAGTGAATGCTCGACCCCGACCTTTGAAAGTAAGGGGCGTGTAATGTGAACATCATGTGCTATTATTTCATTATAGGGATGTGGGATCAAATAAAATAATAAACCTTAAAAATCAAAGGAATCCCCTTATTCATTATATCTCTGTTTTAAATCTATTTTCCAGACATGTGCTTCCTGCGTGACAATACTCCAGTCGTATGGTTAGGTAAGTCTTCCTATGATCATCAATGGCGTAGACAGGGGGGGGGGGGTACAGTGGGGGCATGGCCCCTGTTTATCCAATAAAATGTATGGAAAGCGTGTGCCTTAATTCCAGTGACTTCAGCTTTAGCAGAAAGAGCAATTTCAAAGAGGGTTAGGGATTATAAAATTTAAACTCCGCTCCTGATGATTCATTCTGTTGAACAGGAGTTGACACTTGGCAAGCACTATGGACACTGCCGAGATTATTAAACTGTTTTGTGAAAGGACACACAGAAGTCTCAACTTTGGATTTAATTGATTAAGATCATTTAAATCAATTCAGTCATAGATTTGATTGATGCAAGCTTAAACAATTTTTTTTTGCAAATATAATTTCACATAAAAAACAGCCGGAGCTGTTCACATGTTTGCCATAACATTAAAAAAAAAAAGAAAAAAAGATGCATGTTAAGAACTAATAACATACAAATAAGGCTTATAAAAAGTGGAATTCCAGGCCATATGGTTAAATGTTTTGCATCAGCTAAAATATGAAAAATTGCACCTATTGAAAACATATTTATACCATTTGTGTTAATGACAATACAAAATCACATGGATTTAGTTTGATTTGCGAGTTTATACTGTCGTATTGTTAACTCGTCTTTCCTTATATATGTGGTTTCCCACTCTCCTTTATATCAGGTGGTGAACAGCAAGGGTACGACTGCCAAGATGACACGCCATCTTGCGCACACTTTGGCCTTGATTTCATATGTGAGAATCCTCAAGGTGGAGAGTTTCCTCCTTGTGTAAACGGCACCAAGTTCCTGTGTTCCTCTCCATCGCCTTCTCCTTTGGCCAATCCTACACCAGCTTCAACACTACGTGTGCTTGCCTACAACATTCTGGAATTACCTTACCCGCTTTGGCAACTTGGTCAGAGAGAACGTACCTGTCGTATTCCACATGAAATCTTCCGACTTCACCCTGATATTGACATCATTGTCTTTAACGAAGTTTTCCAGGGTGGATGCTTCTCTAAGTTCTACGGTGCTAGTAATGCGAGTGTCCTAAGTCTACGAGACATCCTCATCCAACATGGGTTTGGTCATTTCACTGAAACTGTTGGAGAACCTGTTCAGCCTCCTTTTAGGGGAAACGGTGGGGTTTTCATTGCTTCACGATGGCCCATTCTTCAGGAGGACAGCCATGTCTTTACTGCTTCCGACAATTCTACCATTGAAGCAGCATCTGCTAAGGGAGCTGTATACGCTAAGATCAATAAAACCGTTGGAGAATCCATGATGGCCTATCACATCCTTGGTACTCATTTGCAATCTTCGGAGACACCTGCAGCTAGAGTAGCTCGCCTCAAGCAGGCAAATGAGATGCGTAGATTGATGGAGATGCAAAATATACCATCTAGTGAGCCCGTCATATATGCCGGAGATCTCAACGTCATTAATGGGACGTCCCACGCAACTGAACTCATTAACATTCTTAATGCCACACTACCCCCTAACATCGGAAAGTACATATACACCTTCGATGGACCTGAGAACGATCTCCTCATCCCGACGATAAAGAGAAATATAACAGAGTGGCTTGATTACGCAATCTATAGCAGCCGTCACCTACAACCTACAAATGCTACAATGGAGGCGATACGCCCTCAATCTTCGGTAGCCACAAATATCTGTTTAGAAGCCAATGAAGCAGTCCCAATATACGCTAACTCTAGTCGATGTCTGAATGTTGTTTCAGCACGTGATCTCTCTGATCATTATGCAGTTTTGGGTGTCTTTGAGTTCAACGATTCCACCACGTCAGCAACGGGCTCCATTTTAGATCCACTGTCTAGCTTTCTTTTGACTTTGCTCGTTATGCTGGCGTATTTCCTCATTTATTACTGAGACGGTGTTACACATCAGAAGCAGAAGTTTGCCTAATGCTTCCTTATTATCATCATTTTTTAGGAATGATAATTTTTTTTTCCATTTAGTCAAGAAAATATTTTACAATTCATAAGAAGAAAAGCATTTGAACGAACAAAGGTAATGATACCGTCTCGAATGGAGCGGAACCTGAAAAAAGTTAACTAAGTAAATGAATAATATTCTTTTTTTTTTTATGATCACATCTGCATTGATTAATTTATGTATTTTTAACGTCATCTAATGAGGAAACCCTCGTAAAAGAGGTTGTTTTCCTTTAGTGATCCAATTCAATTCAGTATTTAGTCGCAAGTAGATGTTTTGTGTTTTCTTTCTTTTCCCCTGTATCTCATTTTCTTGTATTATCTGGTATCGCTGCAGTTATGGAAGTGGAATAAACTAACGTGAAAAAAAGTAATTTGTCATCGGATAATCATGATAATGATAATAATATTAATAATGATAACAACAACAACAATGATAATAATTATAGTAATATAAGAATCTTGTTTACCCAGGGAAGCCTCAACAGCTTCAGTGCTTTTCTTCCTGAGGCCCCTGCAAATTATCATTACCCCAGCTATTGCTAGGTCCCTATTTATACCCACTGATCTCTCCAGTATGGAGAGATCAGTGGTCGAGTGGGACGACTGTAGGTAAAACATCTTGCCCAAGGGTGTAAACACCGAGCGAAGATCGAACCCAAGACCTCTCGTGTAAGAGTCAAACGCCTTCCACAGTGCTCCCATCTTGTTTATCTCTTATGCTAGTTTAGTTGATAAACAAATGAATGGATGTAAGGCACCTGAGGACTAATATGCCTACCAACATTCCCATTTCAGGTAACGACAATGTTATGTAGAAATATTTTCCAGGAAATTGAGTCTTAATGGAGATTTCTATTTACTATGCTGTCACATAGTTTGGTAATTATTTTTGTGTGTGTGCAATTCTCTTCATAAATATTTTCATTTATTTCTCTCCTCTTATAAGTACTTTAAAAGAAAAAAATATACAGCATATATATATATATATATATATATATATATATATATATATGCAAAATTTATCATTGTTGTTGGTGTTGTATCGAACATCAAGAATTCAGATTCTTTTTTGCTTCGACGGAAAAGAAGTTGGAAAACTGTGAAGGGATTTTCTAAACTCCGACAATATAATTATTTAGTCTTTCTAAGATTTTTCTCGATACTTCTCACCTTTGTGTGATAATGGGATGCGCGAAAGAGCGCGTATAATTATTATTCCGTCACCTTAATGACAGGGAGAAGCCCCTTTTAAAGGGGAATAATAAAAGATGGTGACAAAGAGAAAGAGAGAGAGAGAGGGGGGGGGGAGAGGCGAGAGGAGAGAGAGAGAGGGGGGGAGAGGGAGAGAGAAGGGGGAATGAGCAAGAGCAAGCAAAAAAATGAAAGAGATGACGACGACGAAATTATACTTATACTTTATAAAGACTTCTTTCTTCATGACGAGCTCTATGGGTATGCCAATGAGATTAACAGAGCATTACAACAGTTCATATCATCTGCTTCCTGCCCATTTAAGGTTTGTTCACATAAAAGGAAGAAAACAAAGAGTTTTAAGTGCATTTTTAAAATGATAATAATAATAACCCTTATTTACCCAGGGTAGCCACTTCAGCTTTATCAGCTGATCTTCCAGCGGGCCCTGCATAACATAATAACATAACATGTTATTATTACCCTTCTCTATTCTGAAATGCCGAGCGCCTGGCCAGAAGGCAGAAGGTCCCATTTTTGTAAGTCTTTGGTATGACTCGGCCGGGGATCGAACCCACGACCTCCCGTTCATGAGGCGGACGCTCTATCAATTATTGAGCCAACATGCCCGGTTAGTGAGCCAACATGACCAGTGGAATTTCGTGTACAAAATGAAAGGCAATGACGCAACAAGAGATTGCGCTTTAAATGCGCTAATTATTTCATTTCATGATTTCATACTTGCTTTGCAAACTGATTTTATGTTCTTGATTATTAAAACTTGGAAATGGAATAAATTCGGTTTCAAATCAAACCCCCCACGGAATCCACCCCCCCCCCCGCCACCTTGAGTACTAATAAATTTAGTCATAATTATGAGCTCAAAGTATAATTATGCTAGAGATCGACAACAAAATCCATTATTATTCTCTGAAACAGAAGTGCAGTAAAGATTTTTTTCTTTTTATAAATAAAACACGTGCACACGTCAGTATCAATAATGCCTATAGCATTTTCATTTATTTGATGTACGATAAAAGAGCAAATGTAGATAAAATGCCTTGCTCAAGGGCATAAGTGCAGTCCCGGGGATCGAACCCCCGACTTTTGCGTCTCCAGTCAAGCGCCTTAGACCACTCGACCACGGCACCTCCATCATTTTTTAAAATTGTAATTATTATTTTATTATTATTATAATAATAATAATTATTATTATCATTATTATTATAACATATCATAAACACATTATATTATATTAACCTTTCATTCACTCCATCTTTCACTCCTTCACTCCTGCACTCCATCATCATTCACTTCATATTCATCATTGTGTGTGTTTGATTTTACAGACGTATATCTGGGACAATACGTCTGAGACCGACCTTTAACGTCACTATCCGAAAGACGTGACTGAGACTCGAAACTTCGTCCGGATCAGAGTCAATTTGTAGGAGAAGAGCTGCACACGGACGTTACCATGCACTAGACCAACTCCTGCTCCCAAAATGTAGGAACGCTTCACGATTGTGCGTGTCATCTTTGTGAGGGGCCATGCTAATCTTCTCTGTATTGTTCCAATATAAGTATGTGTCAACAATTACTTGTCGACGAAAAGTACTTTTAAAATATAGCGCCCCCTTGTGATTGAGGTTTGTTGATGAACAGAGGGAAAGACAAAACACAAAGACAAACAGCACAGCCAGATAACAAGATAAGATAACAAGGAAAGTAAAGGAGAGAGAGAGAGAGAGAAAAAGAGAGAAAAGTAGAGGATGGGGAGGGGTTATGGATGACAAAGACTGAAAGGGTTCTTGTAGGAATACTGAGAGAAGCACCACAGAATACTATTACAGATTATGCGGAGATTCTGTCGAAGATAAACCTATAGCTTTTTTTTCATTTATGTAAGAGCTCCTAATTCAAATTCACCATAAAAGACTTTCAAAACTTCAGTTTGAGTCAAATTCTCCGCTGCAGTGGTGTTGATTAAGTTAATCTACAAATAATGATGATAATAATAAATAAATAAATAAATAACGAATAACAACGAATAAACAAACAGGAAATTGTATTCATACATCCTTTACATGGTAAAAATTAGTAGGTAAGGTGGGAGCCGTTCTTAATGTTAAGAATTGAATTCATTCTGGAACGCTGAAACAAAGAAATACAAATGATTTATGAATGATAATCCGATGGAATAGCTAATGCATATATTAGCACTGGTCCGTCACCTAAAGATTGATTTTCTCGCTTAAATAAATGGATCGCCATTCTTCAGTAAAAAAAAAAAAAAAAAAAAAAAAAAAAAGAGAGAGAGAGAGAGAGAAAATTCCATGGTACCCTTTGTTATTGATGATATAGTATTTTCAAGTTACCATCAAATTAGCATGGATACCGTGGTTCTTTTTGTGATTGGCTCGGTTTAAGTCCACCCCCCTCCCCCTTCACTCCAAGCTGCACATTCGCCTCTGGTGGCGTCTTCACGATGTGTTAAAGTCCAGCCTACATTCATTTACAGGGATTCTGTTCTGTTGTTTGTTTTGTTTTCTTTGCTTTCCCTTCCCCTTCTTGAGGAGTCCACTAAATTACAAGAGTTGCTTTCTTGTGGATTTCTCTTTTCCGATGTTAATTCTTTATTCTAAATACATTGTATCAAGTAGACATTTGTTCCATATGTTTTACAATGATGTTAAAAAAAAAGATAAAATGATGTAAATTAGTTCATGAACTTCTGTTGAAAAAGATATTCTATGTTTGTATTATTTTGGAAATAAAACTTGATTTGAACTTGAACTTTTGAACAGGTCGACTTGGAAGAGATCGAGAACACTATGCCACAAAAGCCCTTTTAAAAGTCATATTGATGACAATAGGACAAAGAAGAAAAGCTGCCGGTCGCAATCAAACATATCTATAATACAAATCACGTGTATAATTATGCAGCCCTCTTTTCATGGTAATGGAATGTCGCTTTCACATTCTCTCTTTTAGATAAAGTCATTTGTTTTAGAGTATCCAACCTTGTAAATAGTTTGTTGTTAATCAGAGGCACGCCGTTTCAAAATATTCTCCTTTGTCCGATCCCTACTTCGATAATGAAGTATTTTGGGATTTTTAATACAAAGGATGTACTTGTGCGTAAGTTTGACACGGAAGTGTGTTTAATCCTATCTATCCGTGATTCAAATTTCGCGTGCGGTGAGTTCTGCTGGACGCTTAGATTTTTTTCCATGCCCGTGCGCTCGTTATTTTATCGCCTTGCTTCATGCACTCCATTGTGTTAACAAGCAAAAAATAAAAGTACATCCCATAAGAAGGCGGGATGCATGCATCTCTTCGTAGTTCAACCATAGTGTTTAGGACATGACAGTGAGGTTAGAACTGAGAGTCATGGCGGTAGAAAGACTTCGTCGATTGTTGCAGTCACAAATCTGTCTTCTGGTTGCGATTTCGATTTTGACTATTTCTCTTGCCGCCACAGACTCGACTTCAGATCTTGACATGCCGATGTCTACGACGTCGCCACCAAACTCCACCCTCATCAATGACTTCAGATCAACATCAGTGGTACCGTTCACAACCCTTCGGACTGATACAAATAAATCTGAGAGAGCACAAGCTTCTGATGGACTTGAAAAAGACGAGAAAATACCAGTTTACCTAGGTGGCTTTTTTACACTTGGAGGTAATTGGGATGGCAGTGGTATTTTACCCGCAGTTGAAATGGCGTTAGAACACATCAATGATCAACCTAATCTTCTTGCTGATTACGATCTTAGAATGGTGTGGAATGACACACAGGTAGGAAATATTGCTTTATTTCACTCTGTCGAAAAAGACCAGTTTACGAATGCATTTTAATGTATGCATGCTTATCCCCTGATCCCGTTGTTATAAACTATATAGGCCTATATTCAGTTCACCTGCTATCCGTAATGGCATCTCGACAGATGGAATTCAGTTTACATGAATTAGCTGTTGCTGTGTCGGGAAGGCCTATGGTAAGCCTATTATTCATCAAGAGAAACTTTTGTTGGACAAGTACACATAATTATAATCGGTAAACGGGTCTATTGATTTTCCACAAATCATTTCCTTCATTCGAATTTGATGCATACTTTTTTTTTTAATTACGTGCCTATGTTATTATTAACGAATTACTGTATTACTTTCGAGAGTGAAGAGTTTTGATTTTTAAGGATAAAGACTGCATGGTGTTTTCAGGCAAGCAAACATTGTAATCCGACATAGGTGCGACCAATGTATACCACTTGTATAATAAAATTGCTTAAATGACATTCTTGATATTTTTTGTATTCTTGAAATAATGCTCTAAATATTAAACTAGATATTCTTTTTTTAACAGCGAGGTTACAAAATTCTGTGCGTATGCAGTAAGGTATTCAGATCACATGGTGTCCCGCATGCCCAGGCGCACCTGTCATTGCTACCCTTTTGCTATACCGTGTGCTGTTGATGAATCTCATTAATGTATTTCTAATAAAAGATTAATAGGTACGTCCTGCAGATTTTCACAATGATCGATAGTCTTAGTTAATTAGTTAAACTGATCGGTTAATATCAGCTGTCCAACGTTGTATACTAAAACTTAAATGGCAGATTCCATTGTTCAACAGCTAGCATGATGATCATAATAATGGATCCTGCCATGAGCGACTTGTAATCCTTCTCTACCATGAATAATTCATCATTCTTCTAAAGCACATTTGCAAAGGATACTAAACATCCTCGATTCATGCTGTAAATGGCTAAAAGAATGCTGCCTGATATTCCTAATATTCATCACCTAATCCCTCCCGAGGCATCTCCAAAAGTGAAAAAAAAAAGAACCAATGGTTAATGGCTGCATCTCTCTAATCCTTTTTCTAACTGTCTACTTTGCCCTGCCCAACATTTCCTTCACTCTCTCTTTTAAAATAAATCAAATTAAATGAATAAAACATGGGTTAAGAAAGAAAGCGGGGGGGGGGGGGGGGGAGAAAAGTCTACTGACATCATTTACATGTAAGACCTCTCTCCTTCCCCATGCTTGCCTTCCCCATCCAATACAACTGTGATCCTTATATCCGTACACTAATTAATTTCACCATAACAACATAAAAAGAGCTAGCTGTGCCTACAAAATTTTTTGTAATGCTTTTATCATTAGCACATTTTCCCTATGTTAGAAAGACTATTCTAACTTCCTGTCTTGGACATGTTCTAAATTAAATCTGTTTATGAATGGAATTTATTGTGTTACCTTTATATCATACCTAGTCGTGCCTCAATTAGCTGCATTGATTTGGCTGCTAATTTTTTTTTTTGGGGGGGGGACAAGTTTACAAGAGGGGATCTTGTTTAACAATTTTGTCTTCCATCTTAACTTCTTTTCTTAAGGTACACAGATGACTAACTGCCAAGCAATTAAACGAAAATCATTACTGTCCATTCTCCTCAGTCCGTTTTCATTCCTTTGAATACTAGACTCACACTTTGAGATTGCCTAAGCATTAACATGTAGACCTGAAATATCAATAGACTGTTATAATATGAGTAAATCATCAAAATAGAAGATATGAACAATTTTCTTACATTAGATTCATAGATTCATACTGATACAAGTATTTATCCTTTATATGCGGAAGTTATACATTCATTTCAATTTGTGAATTCTTTTTGGTGAATAATACAATATCGTTGAAAAGCAAATTCTTAGAATTCAATACTATTGAGTACTTTTATACAACACGATAGAATGCACATAAATTCAACAAAAACAAATAGTTTCGTTTCGGAATAAATAAATGAATTCTAAATAAATGCTTATCTGAAATCGAGACTTCCTCCAAACATGTCAAAGTTTTAATGTGAATTGTCTTATTTTTCATGATTGATGGTCTTCTGTATTCTATACATCCTTCTTTGAAGTGAAACCTTGAATGTGCAATAGGGGTAATCAGGAATAGAAATCGGTAAAAGTGAAGATTATTGGGTTTGTATATGTCGAAAACAGTATTTGAATATAATAATCCCTCTTCACATTGTTATTTATTCCATTTAAGTCCGAATACGATCGACAAAGACTTTTAGTTTGATCAAAAGATAATGTTTTCGTTTAGAAATGAGGAAGATTTAGATATCATGCATTCATACTTCCACATCGGTAAACTTCTTAACACTGATTTCATCGCACTGTATGTTGGACATTGTCAGAATTATAAATTTGAGGAAATATTATATTGGCGGGAACCTTTCTGAACACGCTGATAGGTTTATCGTAATAACATTTATCTATGATGCACCAAGATCACTTATCATACTATTTACCAAAACATAATTCAGTATGTTTATTTACTGTGAGTGCTTTCATCATTGGCGTATATCCAGGGGGGGGGGGGTGGGATATATCCCCCCCCCCCCTCCACACACCCACACACACTTTTTGGTGGCGTGTACAAATATCCCCCCGCTTTTTAAGGAAGAAAATATGTTTCAATTAATCAGTTAGTAAAAACTTTGAATATCTGTCATAAACAACCATCATATTTTAGAATTGCTATTTTAAAATGAGATTGAAAACCAAAAACAGAGGTTATTTTTGGCTCGCTCGTAATATCTTAGAATTTCTATTCGAAAATGCGATTAAAAAATGAGAAAAGTGGTTATTTTTGGCTCGCTCTCTCGTCATATTTTAGAATTTCTGTTTGAAAATGCGATTAAAACCAGAAAAATGGTTATTTTTGGCTCGCTCGCTTCGCTCTTTCGCAAAATAGATAAATATTAAAATGTGTGTAAGGGGGTCGGTGCGGGTCGGTGAGGGTGTGTAGTTATACTTAAGTGTGAGATCAACAGAAAAAAAAAATCGTCAAAAAAGTCTATTGTCCCGCCCACTCCTCACAGTGGAATTACGCCGGTGGCTTTCATGAACAGTACAAAATCGGTCACCCTTGCATCCGTCTCGAAATATGTCAAACATAGTCAGTCTCTTTTGTGATTTATTTGCATAGCGGTATGATAGCATTTTGTTCAAAACCAAACCTGTGGGCTTAGAAATAATTTTGTCATGACTAATTTATCAACGATAAGCAAAATAGAGCACCCTGTTGTTCGGGGTTCTGTGTACTTGTCAAATCTGTTGTTAAAACTTGTGAATCTCAACTTTAAACTTCGCTTTAAGTCATGGTCACGTTACGTATCCCTGAATTTGAGTTGAGGTCCCAGAGTTGTTTCATTTCAAATGGCGCCACATTACTTCAAGCGTAAGCTTTGACTCCATATCAATACATAGACTTGCTTTAAGGATAAGTCTGTGTATATTTTTTGAAATTCACATCTATTTCCTTCTGAAGCAATAAGGTTGTGTTCATAATTAACATAAATGCAGTGCTTGTTAGAAAGAAGGAGGCAAACACCCGAAAAGCGGTTCGAGTTGAAGTATAGGCCTAGCGATTTTCATTCATTTAGCACGTGGGACGGAACACCCTATCAGCAAAAAAGCTGTTTTTCGTAGGGGTCCATCGATTCCAGTTAGCCTCGTTTCGTCCTTCACAGTTTTTTGTTTGAGCCGAAAAAAAAGTCAAAATAAAGCGCGTAATTTTGAAGTTCCATGGATTTTGCTCAACCTCTGAGAATGAAAACGATATAATTGAGTGGTTATATAAAATGTTTTTTTTTTAAATGCACTTCGATTTAACACATGTTTTACTGATATACTTGGGTGTGCCCTACACTGCTTTCGACTTTAAAAGAAATCTTTTCCATAATGTTGCCAAGGCATTCCCATTTTGCTGTGAAAATCCTGTATTAGAAAAGTCATACCTTTCAAAGCATACAAGCCAGTGCATCATTTACTTTGAAAATGGTGAATTACTGCGTGTGAACGATAATGCGTATTATTCGCGATTATATGTTGGTGTGAGTTCCGCATTGTAAGATTTGTTTTGATTTATGCCGAATACACAATGTCTCTTCTCTTGCGTTTTAATCGTAATTTCTTTGTCATTAAAAAATCAAAGCTTACCGCTGTTTTCTTCGAAAAACGCTTAAAGGGACAACTGTAACGTTTTCTGTTACTACCCTTCAAAAGTTTTTAGTTGCTGCATTTTAACGGATCAGTTTTCTAATATAATCATTTCCATTTCGTTAATTCAATTTGATTCAGCCAGTGGCTGCTATTTCGATTTTTTTTCTTCAAATAAATAAAGCAGGACACTTCATTTAAATTCAGTTAAAAACAGACTTGAATCATCAAATGATGAGAATATGGGTGGAATTTTACGAAACAAACATTGAGGTGTTGTGTCTTGGCAAGAAACAGTATTAAATTCACTTTTGATGGTTTCGATGGTTGCGCATGTTTGCTGCGATGCAATCATGCCCCGGGCCGATCAAAGAATTTTCAGCAAATGTTCTGTGCGATCAGTGATTTGTATACGATTGACGTGATGGAGCAAATGATCGAATGAGTAAGCTGTCTGATTGAATGGGTATCTTGAATTTACTGATAGTCAGAAAGGCGTTAAACATATGCAAAATGATTATGATTTATCGCCCCTGTGACTCTCAAGCAAAGAGATTTGGTTTGGTGAAAAAAATGTGATAATTCGTTTGTCATAAAATTGTCCTTTTAAAATCTAATTCCTCTAAAACTTCTCTCCCTCTCTGCATTTTTCCCTTCCCCGTCTCTATAATTTCTCTTCTTTCTCTTTCTGTTCACTCCCTTTCTCTTCTATCTTCTTCCTTGAATCGTTTCTTCCTTTCTGTATTTGAGTGTTTAAAATCTTTCCTCCTTTCGCTTTCTCTCTCGCTCTCTCTCTCTCTCTCTTTCTCATGCAGTAGGAAATATATCCCCAAATCATAACTGTATTCATGATTACCTATCCAAACAAATTTCCCGAAACATAATTTGCACAAAGAAATCATCCATTTTCACTTTTTATGTAAAATAGAGACTGTTATCAGCTAGTTGAACCTCTTAGATATCGCTTCGGATCATTTTCCCTCCAAGAAGAATAACAATTATTAGCTGATCAATGAGGACATTATGCTGAGTTGGAAAGTGCACTAATTGGACGGCAATTTATTCTCTTAAGGACGACATCATTTAAATCCTCAGCAGGAACTTACACAAATTATTTCTACTGGGTTTTTTCCCCTTACCATTGTACCCTTTATTCCTTTCTTCGAACTACATAAACCGGAATTGACAGATCGGTTGGGAAATAATGATCTTACTATCCCTCTCCTGGGATTTTGGTTATTTCCTGTTCATCAATAAAGTATGCATGACACTCAGTTAATTAGTACATTGAACCACACGCTTTGGACTTTGAAGGAATACAAAATAGAATTTAGCAAAAGGTAAATCGTGAGGACGACTACCTCGTTGTTATCTTTTATTCGCATTTTACAAAAATTCTCTTTCTAGTTGGTAGGTGTTGATAAATATCTCAAAGTAGGTGGCATCAGACGTATAGGATTTTACAATATAAAGTTCAAGGGTGCAAAAATTATTTGGAGTATTTTTCCTTATTCAATATCCTTTAAGTAATGATGTGGGGTCATTCCAGTCAAATCACCCATTGTTTTTTCTTTCAAAAATTGAACCCTACGCCCTTTAAAACTGGCTAAAATGATTGAACTCTTCCCATGCTGAAATTTGAAGTTTTAGCCGCATTCATTTATGAATGCGGCTTCGGTGCACATTCCACAGGGATGTTATCCCAAGATATGGAAACTTTTTTTCCAGTTTTGATGTGACCGTATACTACACGGTCAGTTTCGTTACCATGGACATATTTAGAAAGATACTGTTAAAAAGCTATCTCAATATGCCAGTATTTTGCATGTCCAAACAGCGTAAAGTTGAATAACCTCTTGATCTTTTACCTTGAATTTTACCTTCTTGTAAGTCTGGAGATGACGTCAAAATATTTTCCAGACCATACAAAAAGACTGGAGGAGTATATTGTTTGCTCCTTTTTTTTTCTTACCTGTCGATCATTCTAGAAATGCTTTCACTGCCCAGTTCTTTATTATCAGTGATGACTTTTCTAAATAGGACTTTGTATGAAGAAAGGATGATGTAATGCACTGTGGGTATTATACTGCTCTGTGAATGAATTAATGGTAGTGAGAAGTGTATAATGTAGATCGAAGCAGACGTAGAATCAAAACGCATATCCCTTTCATTTGTTAAATCCCAGCCCTTCAAGTCGCTTTTAATAAGCCCTTTAAAAAATTATTTTGAACGATGGTCTCTTTTGGGGGTACAATTTCAAAAATGAAACCTGTGTTTCACTGTAAAAAATTGCTGTAGGAATTTACATCAAATTACTGGCAGCAGAGTAGCAAGTCATTTGCTTTAAATGATACTGTATCATTTACAATTAAAAACTCTATTTACCGTATAATAAACAGTACAATTCTCTTTTTAAAAATACAGTAATATATAGTATACTACTGGCAACTCTGCTACCAGTAATACGGTAAATTATACAGTAAGTTTTTTTTTTTTTTTTTTTACAGTGTTGACTATTTGTCATTTAATCATATCAACGGGCAACAGGGTATGTGACCCAATTTTAGTTGACTAGTATACGTACGACTATTATCATAACCAGTTTTTCATCATCCAGAACATAATATTTTCAGATTTAAATCGGTAAATTGAATGGAAGAACTTCAAAAATCGCTATTTCTCTGCTACGCTTTGTACCTAAAGGTCATCGACCAGTCAAATCCGTAGCTTATTTGGTAAAACACCTTCCTCTTGCAGTTGCAAAGTAATTTATGATATTTTCAACAATGTCATACGGCCACACAATGATAAAACCAAATCAGAAATAAAACTTTGCTCGAAGTTGAAAGTAACGTGCATGATTTCAACAATTTGATACCAACATGATATCAACAATGTGATACCGATTCTTAAAATGGATCCCCTAAGCTGATATTTAGCCTATCTCTATTTACGTTGACAACTTCTTACTGGTACAGGGAGTCATCCGCCCTTTTTATACAAGTTGTGCTTTTAGGCTTGTTTTCTCTCATTTCTTTACTACTCTTAATTGTTATGTCTATAATCCAATTCCACCTATTAAGTTCAGATTTATGTATCATGCAATGCCTATGCTTACTCTTTCATATGAATGTAATTCTTTTGTATTTTGTTACGAGAAATAAAAAAAAAATAAACTGAAACTGAAACTGAATTTTCAATTCATATTCAGCCTTCTGGATAATAGTTTTATGAAATCAATTTTAGACAGCTGCGTTCTCGTTGCATATTATGAACTCTTTTGATATCCAATTACGTCAAGTCACCATCTCATCAACACTTCATTCAAGGACTTTAGCATAACTGGTCATTAACAAGCTCATTATAGTCTCCAATTATAATTCATCTTCTTGTCTTCATTGTTATCTTCACTGAGCCTAGAATATGCGACAGTCCACGGTGGCATGTCACTTAATGACTGTGTGGGAGTAGATATCGGGTAAATTAGTTTTATACATGATTAGAAACCACCCATTGTTCTGTATTGTCTTGAAAACAGAATGTTATATCCCCTGTGAAAATAAAAAATCAAAGAAACAAAAAGTTGTGTCATAAAGATTGACACCCCCTATCTTGCTTATGTACATAACAGCACATCGCCTTGTAATGAAGGCGATGTTCGAAAAAGGAATTAAACGGATGGAAAAAATCTCAAAAGGAATAAAAAGCGAGAAAATCTCTTTGTGACATGACTGCGATTTGAGACCTTCTCCTGTCTTTGCTTTTTTTTCACAGTTGTCAACATTTGTAAATCTTTCCGTTCGATTTCTGACCCTCCTTTACATAAGATGAGATGAACTGACATTCTTTTCACGAGAAACGGATGTGAGAACAAATCGACAGGACAAGTGGAAACGTTACCGAATCTTGAAGCTTAACAGCGTTGGCCATTCGGCAGAAAACACAGAGACAGGGAGAACATGGTGAAAGAGGAGGAAGGGTCGGAAGATAAAACGGAAATACAGAGGCGTAAATGGACTTAAACAGAGAGACAGAGAGACAGAGAGAGAGAGAAAAAAAAAACTTAGAGGGAGGAAAAGAGAAAGAGTAAAAGAAGAAGATATGAGTACCACTTACCCTTCCACTTTGGCCAAACGGTCAAATCGTAAACGGGCGCCAAATCGTTGGCCTGTTAATTTGTGTTACAACCTCCTAGAGATTAAAATGTTCCTCATACCTACTCTGGACGACCGGGTAGAGAGCTTTTTATGTAGAGCTTTTTAAATCTGATCCTTAATCATTTTAAAGAATTTTCTCTGTAGGGTGACTTTGAAAACTCACCACTTGTAACATCCTAGTCATCAGATATTCATACCAACACCTCTTTGATACTTTTTTTTTCTCTCTCTCTCTCTCTCTCTAAAAGGCGTTATCGATGACAGTATTCATTCATGAGGGCTGTTGTTATGGTGCTAATGAAATGAAAATTAATAATGAAATGAAAATTAATTTGTGAAGACTAGTAATCAAGCTGACAAAGGAATTCTGTGGCTGCTCTTGAAAATTAGGCTCCGACCATAAGGCTATTGAGCCTAATGGCTATTACAGATCGTTTCGGGAATTGGTGATGTCATTAAGTGAGAATAAGATATAATGGTGAAATAAGGTATGTGTGTTCTATTAGAGCTTTATCGTTGCATTTCGGTTTATGAAAAAGTGAGTTACTTAATGATGAAGTATATAGTGGCCCCTGTATTTTTCTCTCTCTGTCGTTTCTCCTCCCCCATCGATACAGATGTCATCGGCTTGTATGTGATTGTGTTGTTGTTGTTGTTATTTTTTGTTTGCTTGTTTGTTTGAGTTTTTCTTTATTATTATGAAATGATGACTGTTATTGAGTAGTATTTTTGTACAAGTTTGAACTAAGAAATTACAACCGATTATTTTAAGCCCCCCTTTTCTTTTTTCTTTTTTTTTGCTTTACTTTACTTTACTTTGTTTGATTTATTTTTCTTTTACTAATGTTATAGCATTATCTCATATCTCTACATAACTTTTGTCTTCAGATTATTCTTTCCTCCTTTTATATATTAGTACTAGTATTTTATTTTGATTTAAATGTGATTTAATGTGTACGGACCCCCAGAGGCTCCTGAATGTTCTGATCAGACAAAGGATTTGAGGGGCAAGTCATTGTTAACACACAATGGCTTGCCCCTCCAATCTTTTGTCTCCTCAGAGTTTTCCGACGCCACTGGGACCCCCTACGAATAATGATATTTCTGTTGATAATGATATTCCATCTCGAAAGTGGTAATGAATATGTAGGTCTGTAATCAAGTAGATAAATAAGTTAAGGAATAAGATGAATAAATACATTAACTGAATAGTCAATTGATTGGCTTATTAACTGATGAATAAACTAATCACTCAGTTGATAGAATTGAGGCCACACTTTGTTGTTGGTCTAGTTTTTTATGGATGATATTGCAGAATTCACCTGCCAGTAATCATTCATATTGTAGGTCTTTATTCCCCAACTTAAAATATTCTTTACAATATGGCATGAATCATTTTGATATAATTGATATCATTCATTGATCGCAGAATAGGATACTGAGGTTAATGGAGATTTATTCAAGACCTCTCATGTCCTGAGGTAGGTAGTTACATATTTAGTAAGAAAAGCTTAGGTAAGCTGCTTTTCAACACTGGGACGAGAATTCTGAATTGATTGAAAACAACTTAATAAGAAAATCTCAAGAAGCGTTGACTGGACGGCAGATGATAAGTTCGTCCTTAGGCCGATACAGGTAAACAGGAAACATTTCATTAAGGACTCAAGAAAAATAGAAATAATGCTATACAATTCGAGGCAACAAATACTAATCTAAAAAATGGAAAAATTCAGTGAAATATTGGGTTTATTGTAAGAAAATTGACATAATGCTTGTATGCTTATTGAAGCATTTGTAAAGTTATTTTTAAAAAGTACATTTTTAGCAAAGATGTATTGTTTTGCTTTGATGCAAACCTTACTTGACTGAGGTAATGGCGCTTGGTACAGAAGTCCGAGTTAGATGGATGTCAAAAAGTTTGGAAGAACCCAATACCAGATTATAAGACTGATCAATTGCCCATGCCTGGGGACACAAGTCGAAATAAGGGAACTAGAAAGAGCAGGTGTTTTGCTTTTTGATAGAAGATTTTTAAAGAAATTGTACTGTACCAAGTAAAAAAGATTTGGCTTAAAATGATCATACTTAAGGGTGGTTATGTATCCTACCAACTTTGGGGCGATTTTGTAACCAACTTTTGCCCATTTATTCTTGAAAGTGATTGTGATCAAACCAGTAAGTGAGTAATCTTGCATGAAATGAAAAACAAAATTACGGATTGATTTGCGTCATTTTCTTTCTTTGATATATCGATATATATTCATACACTTGAAAAAGAATCTAGGCAACAATATTATCCCCTTTCAAATCTGCAGTCAGAAGATATCGTACATCGTACATTTGTTGTTAATTTACTTGTAAATTTAACAAGATTATATTTTCCTATCGACATACTCCATTACCGATTCGACTCGTGCGAAATTGAATGTTTTTTAATTAGATTTTCAACATGAAATGATATGTTACTCTTATTACGTATGATATAAAGGACATACAACATGTACCATGCAAATCGACAATGTATAAGAGCTTTTTCATTGTCGATGTCATATCATTTCCTCCCAGTTTGATAATATTTCACATAAATTTATTATTGGTGGAGAATTTTATTCATTCAAAAAGGGAAGAAAAATGTGTTGTGTGATTTGAAATAACTGTGAAGGAATATCAGTCATTGTTATTATGGCAATTGTCATTTTCCATTTTGTGGTAAATTTAAAGGACGGACATTGTATTTCGTTACCTGTAAAATATGTATTTCCCAGTTACCTTGTATGTTGTACCTTATGCTGGATACTTCTGAAGGATACGCTGGGGACTATGAATGGAAGTTTGGTATAACTTGAGGGCTAGACGAGAGTGACTACTTCATACTGGCTGGCTTTAAGTTCTTTTTAATCATAATGTGTGTTTATTTTAGGGAAATGCAAGAGACTTTGGTACACAGAAATGGGGGCGCGGAAGAGATTATTTGCCATCAAGTTTTGTGAATTATTATGCTGATAGTATTGTAATTAGTCAGCAAGCCATGTATTCATAACTCTTTTGTGGTGTCGTTGGTGGAATATTCGTTCTTATGAACAGGGTAAATGATCTAAGTATTATCATACACACACACACACGTAAAATCTGCATATGTATGCAGGCATTTATCGTTCCTAGAATATTGTACTTGAAAACGAACCCAGGCTGGAATAATCCTCGTCATCTTAATAGGAATTATATCATTCATGGGAACGTTTTGAAGGGTTATAAGAATAATTATTCATAACACGGAGGCAGGTATCTGCATCACGTATTATACGATGCCTGTATACAGGATCTTTAAAATGGATAATAATCATTTTAATAGATTATGATACAGACACACGTATAACTGCCATGGTGTACTATACTTAACTGGATGCTTGTCGTTCGTGGGTACATTGTAAACTAGATAAAATACAACTTAAGTGCATGCATGACGTGATTTGGAAATGTATCTGATGATGAGAGAGGATAAAGTCATCCACGCTGAAGGTCTCCCGACAGAATTAATGCTGGCATTTCAGATTCCAAGTGATTGCTATTTGATGATAATTTCTTTTCATATGTTACAAGAATCAGTGATTATTAGATAATGGGAGCCTGCAGCGTTGGGTTTGGAAAAGATGAAACTTTCATAGGGAGAGACATGCTGAGTCACACCGATATTATACGAGGAGAGAGAGAGAGAGAGAGAGAGAGAGATAAAGGTGGGGTAGGAATGAGTAGTGGGGGAAGAAGGAAAATAGAAAATGGAAATGGAGGGAAATAATGAATTATGAAAGCAAAGACGACAAAAACAAGGAATGAGGGAATAAGTTACAGAGAAGAAAGTCAGAAAAGAGAACAGAGTATTGAAAATAAAGACACATGTATTGTAAAGGAGAGTTATAAAGTTGGTAGTATACATGAAAAATGAATTAAATGTCTTTTATTGACGTGGACATGATGACAGACCTTAATTAGCACTTTATTTATTTATTTATTATTTATTTTGTTTTATTTATTTTATACTGCCGGGTTGGCCTGTTCAGTTTTGTAAAACTGCTTTCCAAAGGCGCCCTTCAGTAATAACAAACATCATACGACATGAAAATTATAAATCAATTGAATCAATATGTAAGGCTTTAGGCCTGTTCGAAGTAAAAGTTCAAGAATTAATATGACATAAGTCACTTTTTTCATCATTAGTATTGACACTGATAGAACAAACATATTAATACCAAAATACATATCATTTAGGGTGAGTGGGGACAATTAGTTTTTTAAAAGTATTAACAATTGATTATTTTTGGACAACATAACATTTGACATTAAGTCTTTAAAATGAAATCGAATGAATTGATTAATTCAATGACATCCTTCTCAGAGTGTTTGCATTTTTAGATGAAAATCATGTTTGTTTGTTTTTTTGCCAGCAATAACTTTCATTTCCTACGTTTTCTATTTTGGACTGCATTTTTGTCTTTTACATCAAACTTCCCTTACCCCTCCCCCCCCGGTATTTATGATCTTTCATATTCATTTGTTTTATCAATTTTTATCAAGTTATGATATCGAAATTGATATCATGGCTGTCCTTTTGATTTTGTTAAAGCGAAATCTACTAATAATAGAAAGTGATGGCAAGTAGTTATTTAGGTATCAGCAGGGCTGCGTTTCATGAAACCGTCATAAGTCTGTTCATGGACATCCCATTGAAACATGTGTTAACTCTACAACACACGTTTCAATGGGATGTCCAAGAAGTTGGACTTATGACGGTTTCATGAAACGGCCCCCAGGACAACTATCCTTTGTCAGCGAAATCAGATTGTCTGGTCAGAGAGTTAACTCTGCAATCCTCGCTTTATTGTCAACATGGTCAGCGTAAATAATTTTTTAAAATTATCAAATCTTTCTCAGGCTATTTTTATTATCTTTAAAAGAGGAATTCAACCAAATCCTTATCTGCAACAAAACTATGTAATCTTCAAAGGTCAGTCCTCATTTTACGCGTAACCATTCATATTTATTTTAAAATCATCTCTTTGCCCTCAGGTAACTGAATGATGGTAATTCATTAATCAATCAGTTACTTTCAATTCAATAATTTGCTTTTTTTAACGATCTTTTTTGTTGGTTGTGTTTTTGTCTTTGTCTTGACAGTGTGATGCTGGACTAGGAACTAAGATCCTCTTTGATCAGATCTTCAGAGAACCTCAGAAGTTGATGATCCTAGGACCAGCCTGTTCCACTGCCACACAAGCTGTAGCTGGTACCGCCCACTACTGGAATCTTGTAACGGTAGGACAGTCTGTAAATATTTCCACGCACGCCTGTAAATATTTCCCCATAGGCCCCTGTGTTAAAAATGGAATTTGATAAATTCATGGAAAAAAGTGTTTATAATGACACCATTGAAACTTTTGTCTTTAAGAGTTCATACATTATTCTTCAAATGCTGAAAATATGAAGGGGTGTTTTTCAGCATTTTTTCTCGGTAGAGGGGCTGAATCTCAGACTAACAAAAACTTGGTCAAAGCTCCAGTAGTTGTAAGGCTTTTTGCCACACTAATTAAGTCCCATTAAAATCCACCTGGGACCAACTGCTGCTCTCTCATGGGACTGATCTAAACCAGTAATTATCACTCTCTATGCACATATGAAACAAAGTGTTCAACTATGTATCTCTGATTTTATATGAAAATTTTTTCAACTAAGATGTCATCTTTGGTACGGGTTGGAGGAATCTCTGAAAATGACCGGATCTATTTACAGGCGTGCGGCCTTAATGTGAACGTGTAGTTATGGTGTTTGTAATATAATTATTTCGAATCCAAAGCCACCTTAATTACAAATTCATATTCGTTACAAAATGATCAAGATGTTAACTGAGTTTATAACGTTTCCTCTTAAGAGAATACAGAATCCTGTAAAGGGGCTTTGGGTATAGGTACCCCACATACGTCTACACACTCGCACGCACACACACGCCCACACAAATTTTGCAAGGTGAATTTACGGTTTTGGCTGCCCTTCAGATTCGTAAATCTGAGGACCTTCTTCTTTAGGCTAAATAAGCAATAAATTCAGCCCTTACTGTAGCGACGATCCTTTAAAAGAGAAGAACAGATTTGCATAAAGTCTTTATCATCATCAGATGGTAGCAACGTGAAACATCTAATCAACAGCAGACAGTAAAATAATCGTACGGGAAATATAGTTTATTGAAATCAGGTGATCATGTGTGAGGGAAGGACTGAGTAGATTCCATCGTTTTCCTCAATATATCTTGAAATTCTTTGCACTCTATACCCTAAACATAATTATGACACATGAAATTTAGGCATGAAATTTAGGCATAATTTAAGAAGTAGCCTTCTGAAGCATGTCATTGCAAAATCGGGCGTGGTGCCACAGTTGTAATAACTTTTATTATGCATTTGTTTTCATGTTTTAAATTTTTTCGAAGCTGCATGAAATAACAGAATTTGGTTAAGTTAACCCGGGACACTAACACCCGATAACACTGCTCCATCATATATCTTTTTATACTTTGTGATTCTTATGTATCATAATAGATGTCTTATTCAGCCTCTTCACCCGCCTTGTCCAACATGGAGAAATATCCTTCATTCTACCGGACATACATGCCTGATACCTTGTTTAACCCAGCTCGTATTCGATTCATCAAAGATTTTGGCTGGACTCGTGTAGCAACTCTGCATGAAAATCATGAGATATTCTCTCTAGTAAGATTATCAAACCATGCCTAAACACAGACGTAATTAAGCCGCTAAATGAGCTACATTGCATCGCACTTGCCAATTTTCATTGATGTATGTGTGATATCAATATTCACAACAAAACATTATAACATGTCAGACGCTACCACTGGGGGGGGGGGGGGGGGGGGGGAACGAGCTCAGGATTTATCCCAACACAGAAAGCGGAAGAAGCGGTCTTAAAGAAAGTCATCGTCTTTGCTATAGGTGGATGCACTACCTGAAGCACAGAATTTCATGAACTTGTATCTAATGCGATTTGTGTGCAAATATGCGGCTTAATTATGTTCTTGTTTAGGCTAGGCACGTTTATTATTCTTATAACTCACACTAAATCGTGTGGATGCTTTGTTATTTTATCCCTTATATTTCTCTCCAGATGTCATACGCTGCGGCTTCTTCCATCCTATCAAACAGGAATAAATACCCATTGTTCTATAGGACTTACATGCCTGATGCCATGTATAATCCTGCAAGAGTACGACTCATCAAAGAATACGGATGGACTAGAGTAGCTACAATACATGAGAATCATGAGCTATTTTCTCTCGTAAGACAGTTCCATGTTTGCCTTCTACCGTGCACGGCTCACTCTATCAATCCATTCACCTTCATCACTGATCATCAGCATGTACTTTTTTTCACCCATCGCTCTATTAAACACGTATTGTTTGTGTGATTGTGCATGTGACCACTATTCACGCCCGAAAGTGACTTATTTTTCATCACATGTACTGTAATCTCTAACACAAAGTATATATAAAACAATACCAAGATTGCTTTAAGATTTGTGTTGCATGTGTTTTAGAAATCGATTTTTGATCGTGTAAGAATGAAATTTCACTATATAAGCATGTGTTTGATATTCCACCCACGACTAAAGCACCTGTACAGCCTAGTATGACACCTACTAAGTGTTCTAGCACATTACGTGTTGAGTGCACTTGGTTGCCTTCATTCATTAATGCAGCTGCCCACCTCTTAATTAAAGGCCATGTACATTCATTGATCGAGAATGTCGCTTTTCATGGAAAACAAATCTTCATCTTTATCTTTCTAACACAAACAAGTTCTTAGAAAAAAAAAAACTGTTGGAAAATGTAATTGTCCCAAGATCTAGATTGGCAATGGACAGGATGGACAAATATATATGAAAAAATTGATATAAAATAGTTTTTAATCAACCAAGTGTATAAAATAGTAAATAAATTTCGTTGACAGTGATTTACAAGCAATGGGTGTATTGTTATCTTACATTGGAATCTGATTCCAACACGTGTGGAGTAGGCAAATAAATCGATTACACTAATGGGTTGTGCCGGCAACCAGGAGTGGAATTAGCTATTTCATGTAGACATTAATGGTATGGTTGTACTGTAATGAATATATCATTATGAGTCATTAATGCAGTCATGTCAAAATTCTAATTCATCAGTGTCATAATGTGATCTGTTTTGGTATTTAGTTCATCACAAAATAAGCCTTTTAAGTCGTAAAGTGGATTTAATAAGTAGTGGCATACGCCCTGGAATAGAAGGTTCTTTATCTTCTTGTCGCCTTACTTGATTTAGACATAGTTATTTGTTCGAGTGATTGTTCATATGTTTACTTCTTATGTTTAATTCACAAGAATAATATTGGCATGAATATAATGTATATCAGAACTTTTAGAAGATCTCTTAAGGAAGTTTTAATGAAAGTTACTATTATCATTTTAATGCGTTAATAGGTAAACGCCCTCCTTGAGATACATTAAAACAGCCTCAAACTTGACTATTTTACTGGAGAAGGGTTATTTTGTTTTCCTCATAATACTTTGGACTTGGGTGTCAAATTGTTTCTGATAGTCGATTGAACCTACATGACATTAAAGAGGTGATATCATTTACAGAAAGTAAAAATGAAAAAGAAATGTATATAAAAGGAGAAATACATGGAAAATGAAACATTAGAATAAGGGGAAATGGACATAGTAATGACTTAGCTGGAAAATGCCATCTCAATGACAGGCCCGAAGGCATAGTCGTGAAGAGTATGATAATGGAACTTTACAATAAGTAACACGAAGTCATCAGAAGCGAAAGAAAGAGGAATCTTTGTATGATTTATCATGTCGTGGAGGAGATATCCGTCCGAGTATTATCATTTCATACGCTGCCGTTTAGTCTTCTCTCCCCCTGCATACTGATTTTGATGTACAAAATATGCGTCAGTGCATGCATTATACATGTACACATGATGTAGGTAGTGTTAATGACTGTTTGAACGGACCAAGAGAAAGAGAGAGAGAGAGAGGGGGGGGGGGGGAAGAATAGATTCAGAAAGATTTTATTGTAGTGACATCTGAGACTGCACGCGTCTTATATTCTAGATTTTCTTGTCAACTGTTTCCTTTCCTTTATCTCTGAACAAAATATATACGTTCGAAGGACTCGTGTACCAAATTTTGATAATGTGGACGGTCTTCGCTTTTTGTCTTGTATAATAATGGTTTGCCCGTGAATGAACAAAAGGCATGATGTAGTCACTATGCTCCTGGTAAAAACAGTACACCATTAATTCTTTATGTTAGAAATTAATCTAAAAAGATTGTGATTAGAAATATTAATCTAAATAGATCGAGTTTTTAGTCAAATTTGTCCCTAATCAAAGTCTTTTCAGATTAATTTCTAATCTGAGGAATTAATGGTATATCTCTTCACTTAATTCTTACTATTTTTCAAGCACATCAGGAGTTCTTACAGCGCAGAAGAATATTGATATTGTATGTCAGATTGCACAACACGGAGTGATCTTTCGTGTGATGGTATGAGTGACGCTTTTACTAATATAAAATACCCTCCTTTACGGTTATCGTACTGCCCATTCAGAATAAAAAGATACAGTATATACAATAGCCACAAATGAAAATACACATCGCTACATAGGATGTGAGTTGAGATGTCTGGCCAGACGACTAGCTCTTTGCTGTATTGTTGTTTTTTGCTTTGTTTGTTTGGGGGAAGGGGGTTTTGGAGGAGTTTTGATCCCCCCAAAAAACACAAACAAACAAACAAACAAACAACAACCAATAATGAAAATCAGGAAAGAAGGAAGCTTAAGAAACATTTACTCTTGGTGGTGTATGTATTCTTAAAATAGAATAGAAAACGACGCGAAAGTACTTCTTGATAGCAGCTGTGTCAGTTTGAATAAGTCATTATATTGGGGATAGCATTTCACATTTTTTATATCGCTTTTATACTGCTCATCTCATCTTATGGTGGAATATCATTTTGTAAGTTTGTTATTTGTCAGATGCTATTTGAAGCGGAATATCTTTCATCTAAAAACCACCGTTCATTAAATATAAACGTTTTCATCAAAGCTTCATCAATCCCAACAAAACCACTCACTGTAATCACTATAATTAGATTAGATTCAATGATGCATGTACTGTATAGATACAAGGTGTAGATAGCTATCTGAACTGTGTTTATCGTGAATATTGACAGACATATTTTCTTTTTATCATTCCTCTTGAACTCTGTAGTGTAAATGGTGGAAAAAGATAACCATATTTCACGATTTCATGTTATTTCTTTCCACTTGTCCTTCTGTGATACATTGTTCTAACTAAGGAGCAAGTGATATGTGATGCATATTGACCTTCCTAGATAGAAGCTTTATACTGGGGTGCTGCAAGATAATTGAACGATTATTTTCGAGAAGCAATTACGTGGTACTTAGATAATAGCTACTCTAAGGATTATCTCATTTAAGATATCAATATTATGAACATCTATATTATTGTAAGTCTATGAGTAATAGAAACTATGGGAATAACAGCACTGAAGCTGACGAGGCTTCCCTGGGTAACCAAGATTTATTTTTATTTTTGTTATTATTATTAATATTGTTATTATTATTATTATTATCATTATTATTATTATTATTATTATTATTATTATCATTATTATTATTATTATCATTATTATTATTATTATTACTATTATTATCATTATTATTATTATTATTATTATCATTATTATTATTATTATCATTATTATTATTATTATTACTATTATTATCATTATTATTATTATTATTATTATTATTATCATTATTATTATTATTATTAATACGGGAAAAGGCGTTTTGTGGTTGGATAAAAAGAAAATGATACAAATGTTGACATCACCTTCTTGTTTCCTTGTATCTTATAAAACCCTCCTCACTGTTTTATCTGCTTTTTATAGAAGTGTTTTTTTGTCACTAACTTTATTGTGTTGTTATTGTTTGATTTTAGCACATCTTGTGTATGTAGTCTAAAATCGTTAATATGAACATCAAAAGTGTATTCTTTATAGCATGTTTAGTATGAAGAAATGTTCACATGCTATTTAGTGGAAATTCCACATTATTATCTCCTGTGCTAATGTTTATGGAAAAGGGGATTTTACTTGAATATATTGTATCAAGGAAATATAGAAATTTTGGAACCATACAAGCATAATGAACAGTATCAAATTCAGTTCATATTTAATTTCAAGAATTTGAATACACTTTTAGATATAAAGCATTTGATAATTTATTTTTATAAAATATTCTTATGTAAATGCAGGCTAAAAAAAACCCCACTTCATTTCCAAAAAAGGAAATCAGTGAAAACCTGAAACCATAGGTTTCTAGTAGAAGATTCAAGAATTCAAACGTTCAAACGATCACTATCAGTAGTACATTATAGTAGAGTTGTACGATTATTGACGATACAAAATTATTTGACCTCATGTCATACTGTCTTTTGTTCCTCTTCCAGGCCATTGATAATCTTCTTACTCTCTTAAGGCAAGCGAATATCACAATCATTACATCAGAAAGCTTCTCTGAAAACCCAAGGAATCAAGTGGAAAATCTCAAGGTATCAAGTTCATTAATAAAAATCTCTCTCTCTCTCTCTCTGCTCTATCTCTCTCTCTCTCTCTCTCTCTTTTGGTTACTTATTTCCAACACTTTCCCACACCGTTCTATATTCTACCCTCTCTCTCTTTCTCTCTCTCTCTCTCTCTCTCTCTTCACTCTGACTCCTTGACATGAGATCTGGGGAGCGTTTCATGAAGAGTTTTGTCGGTGATTTTCATCGACTAATTTGCTGTCAGCCAATCAGATGCGGAGATTTTCAGTAGCTTGTAACATCTGTCGGTGATTTTCACTGACTAATTTGTTCTCAGCCAGTCAGATGCGAGGATTTTCAGTAGCTTATAACAGTTGTCAGTGAAAATCAGTGACAAAACTCTTCATGAAACGCTCCCAGTTCATTATACTCAGGGATTTTGCAGCGATGTATAAAAATCAGCGGATGGATATACATGATCTTTTTTTCTAGCAGTAATTCTCTTATGCTCGTGATTATCTAATTTAAGTTCAACTAATAATACTCTTAAATACTCATAAATTGTATATAAGTATAAATTATATGCAGCAGTGGAAATGCCCACGTGAAAGTCGACTTGAGGTCTCGGCCACCTCAAGCCGGCGGCTTATGTCGAAAGGGTGAGTGCGCGGAGCGGGATGGGAGCGGGGAGGGAACGGGGGTGGCCGCACCCTTTCGAGAGAAGCCTCCCCCCCCCCGGTTGTCTCGAAAGGGTGGGTTGCGTGTGGGGAGTGAAATTAACGCACCCATTCGTGGAAACCGGGGGGGGGGGGGGGGTGGGCTTGTCTCGAAAGGGTGTGTTGAGTAGTCTGATATACCAGCCGTTTTTTTGTTAATGTAAGTTTTAAAAAAAAAAGTAGGAAAGGAGACAGGCGGTTGGCTATCACCTGATGGGGGTGTCCAAGGCAGGCGCGGATCCGGGGGGGGGGGGGGGGGGGGGGTGGCGAGCAGGCCTTGGCACCCGACCCAAAATTTGTGTTTTCAGCCTATTTTTGACCATTTTGGGTACCTCGGCCCCCCCTGAAAAAGAAAAGGGGCCCCCAAAAAAGAAGAACGCCAAATGGGAAATGTAATGTACAACCTTCTTTTTTTTTTTTTTTTTTTTTTTTTTTTGCTTGTCGCGAATTTTTTGGACCTGTAATAAGATAATAGGATACGCCTACTCCCCTAATACAGTTTTTACGACACACACAAAAAATCTTTTTATGCACCCCCCTCCTCCCCCCCCCCCCCCCCCGAGTGGGGTTCACTGCCGGAATGTAATGTGCAACCTTTTTTTTTTTTTTTTTTTAGTCGCTAGATTACAAAAAAAAATCTCCCCCCCCCCCCCCATCAAATCCTGGATCCGCGGCTGGTCCAAGGATCCCCCAGAATATGCATGTGGGTAAGAATTCCCCCTTTTCTGTCTGCTGGAATATTATGGTAGGATGCATAAAACGGGAGAAAAGCAATTTTCTGCACCCGCACACACACACACACACACACAAAACAAACTTTTTGTCTGATTTGGTTGTGATTGCTTGATTGCTTGAAGTGCACATATTGTTGTCCTTCCCTCCATGTTGAATTCAAATAAAATGGAAATATGACTTTCTATTCTGCCTCATCTGTCCTTTGGAAATGCGCATTCCATTACGAAATCAGCCTCATATATTGCACATCTTTAATTTGCGACAGTAAGAAAATGAAGGAAGATATTTGCAAGTTACGTATGTGTGTGTGTGTTTCTGTGTGTGTTGTGTGTGCACGCGCGCGCGCTAGAAATTTCGATAAAAGATTTCGATCATCCCTTTTCCGTAGGGTGACCAGACGTCCTGTATATTAAGGGGCAGTCCCATATTTGAACCATTTGTCCCGCGTCCCATACGGCACTCTCCGGGACGCCGTTTTGTCCCGTATTTCAAACCTACTGATGAAATGATTCTTACAAAATAAATACACCATCAATCAACCAACGAACATCTCCTTATTCGTTTGAATAGAATACATGTACAAGAATATACCTAAAACACTCCTCATGCATTAAGAGATGCAGAAATAAGCATTAATACAAAAATCTAACTTCCCTCTAATCTCTAACCCCTTCCAATGATGAGGGGATTTCGCTGCGTAGGGTTCGTTAGTGTCAACTTTTCGGACGCCAATGGAGCCGATTCTCAAAAAATATGCTCGCTCGCTGCGGTCGCTCGTGAATTCAGCATTGTCCCTTGCCCTCTGGCCCTTAAGTCAAGAATAAAAAATCCCGTATTCGGGAATCCAAAATCCGGCCACTCTGCCAACCCCTCGAAACGGATATTGGCCGCTGTTAAAAGACAATGGTCACTAAACCGGGTGATCATGCACATAGTAGCAACATAATTGTTTGATTCGATGCCATGGAAACTGGGTTAAACATCACGCGGAAGCTCATCGGTTGGATCGATTAATGATAATGAATGAATCATGGAGACGGATTGTTGAGTTGCCACCCATTATATGAATATTTATATCAACCTAGAAAATGACGATCAATTTTAAGCTGTTGCAGTGTTGAATGTAAAAGTGATAAATAGTTTTAGTAACAAGTAATTTCAAATCAATTTTATCGCCAGTCCTGGTGCTTGGCGCTTGATCATGCGTGATTAGTAGCGAGCACGATGGAGTGCTCGAAAATCATGAAAATGGGATGTACATGTAGGTACATCACGTGTGTTTACTTTCTCCTTCATCTGCTCCATAAAGGATGGAATTAGGAAAGTAAATGATAAAAACTCAAACTAACTTTACTAACACAGTAATGTGAATTCTTTTCTGTACTATGCGGCCCTTCAACCATTGTTACTCCAGAGAGTGCATTGTAAAAATATTTGTACTTCAGAATATCGTTTTGTTTTGATGTTGCTGTTTTGATGTGCAGTCTTCACGTTACCCGTCTTAAAATCGATAATTCTCCCCCCCCCCCCGCCTCTCCCAGGACAGTTTTTTTTTTAAAATTCTTTAAAAGTTTCTTGCTTTAGCGGATTTGCTCCTCACCTGTGACTTTAGCCGACATGTAAGCGTGAGGGTTGTACTTAAGATTTAGGTTTTAGTGTTATTGTCAAAGATAGCTTACGAGGTTAGCATGAGGGTTGCATTTGGGCTTTAAGGTCTTAGTGTTATTGTCAACGATAGCTTACAAGGTTAGCATGAGGGTTGCAATTCGGCTGTAAAGTCTTAGTGTTGGTGTCACAGATAGCCTACAAGGTTAGCGTGAGGGTTGCAATTTGGCTTTAATGTCTTACCGGTAGTGTTGGTGTCAAAGATAGCCTACAAGGTTAGCGTGAGGGTTGCAATTTGGCTTTCATGTTTTACCGGTAGTGTTGGTGTCAAAGATAACCTACAAGGTTAGCGTGAGAGTTGCAATTTGGCTTTAAGGTTTTTGGTGTTAGGGTTGCATGGGGGTATTAAAGGCATAGTCATGAGAAGATTTGGACTAAATTTAGTTGGAAAAAAGTCGCATTTGTTTGGTGGCGTAAAACAACTATGTCTTTTCAAGAGCCAGTGATATACGTATGTCATGCACATAGAAGCAACATCAACTGTTTGATTCGCAGCCATGGAAACTGGAGTAAAATGGCGCGCGAAAGCTATTAAGCTGATGATCAGAGGTAGTGCTTTGATTGATGATAATTATCGAAATAATATGGAAATAGATTGTCGCATCGCCACCCATCACTAACTATCCATGTCAACCTGAAACATTACGATGATCAATTTCAAGTTGTTTTACTGTTTTGCATCTAATAGCGATAAACACTTTTTATAAACATGTTTAAAGCAAATTCAATTCTTTCTAGCCCTGGTGCTTGCTTGATCACACCTGGCTGGTATGGACCACAATTACTGGAGTGCTCGAAATGGGATGTGGGTAATTTATATGACATGTGCTTCGTTCTTTTTCATTTACTCCATAAATGATGAACAAATGAAAATAAATATATGGAATTTAGCCGATAGTAATTCCCATAAAACCGTTCTCAAATGATCTGAAATATGATTGTTAATCGTGTTAATGAAGGTAATTTTGAAAGTTCCTACCCATCCCCGCTCGGTCACTTTGCTCCTTCGGAAAGGATATTCGGCCCCAACGACCAACGAATACAAATCGACACCCATAATGCAAATGATATCCAGTATACGATCCAGGATCTTTTAGATTTAGATCTGGCAAGCTTCGTGTGTGTGTGTGTGTGTGTGGGGGGGGGGGGTATGTGTGGGTATGTGTGGTGTGTTTGTATATTTGTTATGTAATGATTTATTTTGAATGAAATCTCTAATAAAACATATGGAAAAATATGGAAAAATATGGAAAAAGAAAAATTATATCTATGACAGAAGTCCGATACTTCTCACTAGCTTCTCGTTTTATTTCTTTGTTTATCCATCTTTTTATTTCAATAAAATGAGGAAAAGGTAAGACGAAGATCTGAAAATATACACCCTAAACTCAAATAAGTTAAAATGACTGGATTATGGTTCAGCCGGGTGCAAATAATATAATACTATGTAATCATGAAATTTACTATATTCTATTCAGAAATGACTATAAGTTCTAGTCAAAATACGACTAGAAACTGTGACACATGATTAAAATATTGTTTTTAAAAAATGACCAGGTATTTTGGATACACCTAGCTGACCTTCTCACCTAGTCATGTTCACCTGATTTACAACAAAAAAAAGTAGCCATTGTTACGTCTAATCCATTTTGGAAACTGGAGAGGTGCCTTTTGCCTTTTCAGAGCTGGTCGAAATCACTTTTGATAATATTGCTTGTCAGCCTCTTTGGAATAACCCCAAGCTGAAAATGAATAATGATACAATGCATTTTAAAGTTTTGATGTATGAAAGGAATATGCTTTTTAATGACATTTTGAGCAATGACTAATTTTTTGTATAAAAATGATTATATTGATATTTAATAAGGAACCCTGTGGAAGGGTAGATAGCAAATAAAAAAAAATTAAAAATAACTGATTTGGTTTAAGAGTGTACCAGCTCTACGTATAAACTGCTAAATTCAAGGGTTAAATGAGTAGCTACTTCTGAAAAGTACCATGGTACCAACGGTACTTTGACAAAATAACCCATCAAATCGTGCAAAGGACCATTAATTACCATGACCACTATGGCGTTAAGTTTCGTCACCAAAATTACAATTTGTTTTCAGTGGTTTGGTTGTTTACCAGACTGCATGCTCGTAAGTATATAAGCATCCAGAGGATACGGCTTTCATTGGAGCTGGTAATGAGTGCTCATGCCTTACTAAGGGACACTCGTGCGTCGACCGTGGGCGTCAATCGGGGGAGACAGGACCCCCCCCCCCCAAAAAAAAAAAAAAAAAAAAAAATGTGTGGGGGACACAACAGGACATGTCTCCCTAAATTGACAGCCGAGGAACTTTTGTGTGTGTGTGTGTGTGTGTGTGTGTGTGAGTGTGAACGCGTATGTAAGTGTGTGTGTGTGTGTGTGCGGGTGCATAAGATTGCTTCTGCGTTCTTGAGTGTAAGAATACTCATGAACAAAATGCATATTCCTTTTTTGGGGGCGGGGGAGAGTGGGGCATACAAAAGGGGAATTCTTTCCCTCATATATATTTTGGGGATCGTTGGACAACCCCCCCCCCCTCATCAGGTGATAGCCAACCGCCTGTCTCCTTTCCTACTTTTTTTGGGGGCCTTTTCTTTTTCAGGGGGGGGGGGCGAGGTACCCAAAATGGTCAAAAATAGGCTGAAAAACACAAATTTTGGGTCGGGGGCCAAGGCCCGCTCGCCCCCCCCCCCCCCCGGATCCGCGCCTGCCTTGGACACCCCCATCAGGTGATAGCCAACCGCCTGTCTCCTTTCCTACCTTTTTTTTTTTTTTTTTTTTTTACTTACATTAACAAAAAAACGGCTGGTATATCAGACTACTCAACACACCCTTTCGAGACAAGCCCCCCCCCCCCCGGTTTCCACGAATGGGTGCGTTAATTTCACTCCCCACATGCAACCCACCCTTTCGAGACAACCGGAAGGGGGGGGGGGCTTCTCTCGAAAGGGTGCGGCCATCCCCGTTTCCTCCCTCCTCCCCGCTCCCATCCCGCTCCGCGCACGCACCCTTTCGACATAAGCCCAAGCCGGCAGACCTGAAGTCAACAACAGAACTTAGAAATTTTAAGAGCATATACAAGATAGGCCGTAATGTGTGGTTGCTTGTTCAGTTAATAAACAGTTATTGCCTAGAGTTATTGTTTAGGTCAAACAATAATTGACTTGAAGTCATCAATGGCTACAGTATTTGGTAACCCAGGGGGTATCGCTCCCATTTGAGTATCTTATTTTTTGTAGGGCGGGTGGAAGGGACGGGGAACAGATGAAAATGATCCATCTTTTGTCGAAGTTCGCCTAGGATTGTTTTTGAGGTCAGTAAGCTAACTTGAAGTAACCATTGGCAAACCATAATTTGACTTCATGTCACATTTGTTTGTTTAGATTCAGTTCAAAGTGTCTCTCATTTCTTTCTTTTTTTTTGGGGGGGGGGGTGGGGGTCACATCTTGGGTCCAAATTACCTAGATCTATTGTATAGATTGTTTAGATTGTTTAGGACAGTTTATGTACAACTATAAAAAAAGACATGGTTCCTTCCATATTCCACGATATATTCCCCCAAAATAATATTTCTCATAATTATCCCACTAGACATGGCGACGATTTTCATCTACCTAAGCTTAGAACTCTCTTTGCTCAAAATACATTTATTTTTACCGGACCAAAATTCTTTAACTCTCTTCATAAAGATATTCAACTTGCCCCCTCCATTAACTCGTTTATGACAAAATTAATAATGTTTTTATTACAACCTTACAAAAGAAATTGATTTGTTTGCGATTCTAACATTCATATTTTCTTTCTTTTCATATAACGGGTCTTGTTTCTATGCTTACACCTCCCATTGAAATTTTCCATCCATCCTGTAGCTCTCCAATGGCCACTCTGTTCTAATATCCATGTATTTTGTGCTCTCCCGGTATGATCTCTCTTCTCCTCTCTCTCTCTCTCTCTCTCACTCTTTATTTTCCCCCTCTCTCTCTTTCTCTCTCTCTATTTCTCTCTTTTCTCTCTATCTCTCTTTCCTCTTTTTTTCCTTTTCTCCATTAGTGTTCACAATATACAGCATGTCATGTTGTATTGCTGTCACCTTGTTTACTTTTGAATGTTTTATAAGCTTGTTATAGATGATAATGACTTCGAATTCATTCATGTTCTTTTATTTTGATTTTTGTATGTAATATTATAAGAATAGTAAGTAACGATGTTAATGCAATCCCCTTGATATTTCTGTTGATATGTAGTTTGCCCTCTTTTCTTTTGCCTTGATTATGCACTACATATAAGTATTTGTTCTCAATTGTAAGGGGGAACCATATTATACAAGCTTCGCTTTTAAGTGGTCCCCCTCATTTCCATATATACTTTTTTATACAAATTTTACAATCTTTACTTTTTTTTGCTATAACCATTGTGTTATATTGTATATGTTCAACAATCTATTGGATTTGCTTTGTATTTGTTTATTTTGCAAATGAATGGAAATGGAATAAAATTCTTGAAGTCTTGAAGACTTGAATCAAACATTTGACTTGAAGTCATCAAGGGCTATTTGGTAACCCATGGGTATCGCTTCCATTTGAGTATAGTGAACAGGCACTCTCTAAAAACTAAAATGTTAAATCACCATTTAAAACGGCCGAGGAGTGACTACATTTTCAAAATGGTAGATTAACGCTTTGAACATGCTGCAGTGGATTCAACGTTCTAAATGGTGGTTTAACATTTTATAGTGTTAAATCCAGGATGTTTAAAGCGTTAATCTACCATTTTGAAAATGTAGTTACTCCTCCACCCTTTTAAATTGTGATTTTAACATTCTAATTTTTAGTGCAGCCATACATGACGGTCTATACTGTATTTGCTTGTAAAATTTTCTAAGTTCCGTTGTCGACTTGAGGTCTGCTGACTTGAGGTGGCCAGACCTCAAATCGACTTTCATGTGGGTATTTCTATTGCTGCTTATACATACATACAGTTAACAGCAGAATTATTCTACCCCTTGCTCTTTTCCACAGATGAATGGTGGTATTGCGAAACTTGGTCCCTAGCATAATGATATCAACTCTCCCCTGTCAATTGACGAGGATTCAAGAATTACGTCATTTGCATAACAATAGATATGTACTACTAATCAATTTTTGGCATTTGCAAAATTATTCATACCCCAGACAAATATATTCAAAACAAAGTATTCATTTTTATTTTGTGCTTCCAAACCATATTTTGAATTGTCACTACCTTTTTAGTAAGTCTTCTCTGTGACATTCATCGATTCACCGACAACTAATAATTCAAAAAAAGTCGGAGCTTCCGCGCTTCGCGCGGTAAGGGGGAAACTCCCCCCTCCCTGCACCCTCCCCTCTAGGGAGCACTACATTGGCGTAAATTCCAGGGGGGAAGGGGGATCTATCACCCCCACTTGGGGGAGAGGGGGAATGGTGTGTACAAATTCCCCCCCCCCATGCAGACACACTTTTTAAGGAAGAAAATATATTTCAATTAATCAGTGAGCAAAAATTCTGAATATCTATTATAAACAACCATTATATTTTAGAATTTCTATTTGAAAATGGGATTGAAAAAAAAAGTGGTTATTTTTGGCTCGCTCGCTTCGCTTGCTCGTCAAAATCTTAGGATTTCCATCCGAAAATGCGATTAAAATCGAGAAAAGTGGTATATTTTTGGCTCGCTCGCTTCGCTCGCTCACAAAATAGATATGAAAATGTGTGTGACAGGGGAAAAAAAATCGTTAAAAAAGTTTTTCATCCCCCTCTCCTCAAATTGGATTTACGCCGGTGGAGCACTACCGTCCTCCTAAAATGCAGTCCTAGCTACGCCACAGATTCTAGACACAGACTAGTTACCGCGAAATTTTGGGCTCTGCCCCCCTGATAACAGGTACCTATTACGCCCCTGCCTTGCTTAAGGTCCCTTAGAGGGTTTTAATGGATATTTTGTGTCTATTCTTGAAAGATATGATAGGAATGACCGTTGATTCAATTTTTTTCAGTGTTAGCAACCTTTTTTCACAATTCTTTTTTTTTTTATGTAAGACAAGAAAGTATTATTGCATTCTGGAAACCAACTGTAGGGTTCTTCTCCCTGCATATGGAAATGCACCGTATGCTGGAAATGTGGTATTACAGTAACTGGTTTCATACACTGTAGAAACAGCCATTTGCCCTTTCCTCCTCTTTTAGCACATTAGGAATACCTAGAAATGTTCATCACATCTAATTCGAGGGAGAGAATGGTCCAGAAAGCTGTTCAGGGAATTATAAGCTCCAGCAATGAAAATGCAGAAGATCCTCAAAATTTACAATAAGTTTCACGTAATGAAGAACTGTTTTATAGATATGATAAATGACTTAAACTAGAAATGTATCATTTAGACTAGATCTCAGAGATTATAATAAAGACTGAAATCAATCAAATATCAACAGAGGGGATTCCACAATCAGTAAGATCAATAATGAACCCAAAATATGATAGGAAACCCTTAAAAAGAAACATTAAAATAGGCAGATCTTTATGAAAAACAACCGAGAAAATGACTTTTCACCCCTTCAAAGTACAAATTATTTAACAATAAATGCTTCTTGGATATCAGTATTGTAGTTCTAGGGTAATAGACCTCATCCCCACAATTTCATCCTACCAAGAATGTGAGGAAAGTGATGAAGAACTGTGCAACAATGAAAAAACCCTGGATCCAGAAGTGACAGTTGCCATGGCAACGGAAGAGCGATGAATGTCACAGAGAAGACTTTCTAACAGGTAGTGACAGTTTAAAATATGGTTTTGAAGCACGGAATCAAAATGAATACTTTGTTTTGAATATATTTGTCTGGGGTATGAATAATTTTGCAAAGGCCAAATATTGATTATTAGTACATATCTATTGTTATGCAAATGAAGTGATTCCGGAATCATCGTCAATTGACAGGAGAATATTGATGTTATTATGCTAGGGACCAAGTTTTGTAATACTTCTGTCAGAAAATAGCCAAATATTGAAAAAAAAAATCACAGGGGTATGAATAATTCTGCTGTTAACTATAGATATATGTATGTGAATTTTTTTCAACCCGTCGATATATATATATATATATATATATATATATACCCATATATATATGTATATATATATAGCGAGAGAGGTTTGGATGTATGTACCAGCCGGTTGTATCATTTCATATGTATATACGTGAGACAAAGAAGGGTAGGGTACAAGATGACGCAGGTCTGGACCACAAGATTGATAAGCTTTCGGCTCTAGGCCTTCATCAGATTTATTTGCTATGTAAATAAAAACAGAATGAAACAAAAATAAATAAAAACAAATTATAACAAACTATAATGATGAGCAACTTGACAGGCAACGAAACGGAATCAAGATAATTATAAATAAAGCAACATGATCATGATTAACGCAAGGAAAATAAAAATTTCAAATCAATCGGAATAACAAAGTGGTATGATTCAACGAAATAAGGGAAATGAAACTTGACATGAAGTACGCAATTACCTGACTCAACGGTCGTAACAAAAGTAAAGTGCGTGTATTTTGTAAGAGAACATTCTCTTATAAACTACACGCACTTTACTTTTGTTACAACCGTTGAGTCAGGTAATTGCGTACTTCATGTTAAGTTTCATTTCCCTTATTTCCTTATTTCCTTATATATATATATATATATATATATATATATATATATATATATATATCTCAACGGGTTGAAAAAAAATTCACATACATACTTCCTGCAACTCCCGGCCGCAACTCGACCTCCATCATTACAGTCCCCCTCTCACACACACAATCGTGCCTGCGCATACACACCACGGTGAACATATTTCACGCACGGCTGCATAAGGATGTGTAGAAGTATAGAGACGGGAAAATACAGCTCCCGGGATACAGCTCAGCATTAATGCTTTTATTTACATATATATTTATGTATTTATTTCCAATTCAATAACCCTCACTCTGCTTTTGTCTTGGGTATGGCTCCCCATAATGCCTCTCTCCATCACTATTAATACATTTCAGAGAATGTCGAGAAATCAGGCAGAATATCTTCAATAAAACTGCAATAACTGTTCAGGCCGTATGCCTCTTTTCATCGAATTTTTCGCCATCACCGGTGACATAATTCTAAGTATTAATTTGAACTTTATGATACACGATTAAAATTGAATTGAAATATTATAAGACATCCTACTGTGAAATGTATTTTACAAGTCATGTTCATTTTCTGAATTTAAGGGCTTGTAATTAAGATTTGATTTTTGTTTTTATTTTTTGTTGTGAAGGCTACTTTTTCTCTTTCCTTTCTTCTTCTTTTCTTTACCATTTTCATTTTCTCCTATATTCATGTAAACATATCACATTCATTTCAAGGCATTGTCTTTTTTTAAAAATATAGTTATATTGTAATTATTTCAACCTAGACAACTCTTTTATTTTGGTTTGTGTGTTTTCTACATAACTATACTGAATGGTGTAGGTGTGGCAAAGTCTCAAGCATTAAGCTTATATTGCCACAACTCTGCATGTGTTTTCAGTTATTCGCAGTTGCAAGTGTGAAATGATTGTAATTTTTTCTATGCCTTTTACCACTTTTTGTTCATGTCATATTTGTACTATGTCGATTTATGAACCATGCAGAAATAAATAAATAAATAAATAAATAAATAAATAGATAAGGTAGAAGGGTGTTGTAATAAATTGATCAGAAGATAAAAGATGGTTGATTATTAGGAATGGATATTGACTTCCGTTCTAAAGACCTGTCCATTCTGTAGGAGCTTAGTACTCATGACCTCCAGATGAAATAATTTGAGCTTTCGATGAAAAAAAAATCCCCGATATTTTCAAAGGACAAAATTATTTTGTAAGGAAATCATAATGAAGTTATGTATGTGTCAATACACATAAGGGAACACCAAACTGATTGTAATGTTGTTGAACCAGATATAAAGTCAAGATACAGCCCTGAATTTAAAAATTAGAAACCAAAAATCACTCCAAATTTGTCCCCGCAATTCAAAATTTGGTAGATGTTCCCGAAAATGACAAATGTTTGACATTTAAAAAAGTGATCATCAATAATTTCGCGATTTGCCTAGATCGCTTTAGAATCCCACTTGGTGTGGTTCTTCTCGATTATCGAACTATTCTAAAACGATGTGAGCACTGCTCAGATGTTGCTCTACAATATATATATATATATATATATATATATATATATATAAAGTTTTCTTTATTCTCGAGAGTGAGACACTTCGTAATCAGTAATTGTGATAATATGCTGCATGTCGGGTACAGTTAATTCCAAAATTCGTGGGAGGGCAACTGCCTTGCACTCCAAAGTCGATGACCATACTTTTTACTATTTATTGTTATTATTATTATCATTACTATTATTATTATTAATTATTATTATTATTATTATTATTATTATTATTATTATTATTATTATTATTATTATTATTATTATTATTATTATTATACATTATTAGAGTTTATTCTGTTTTAAGAATTCTATGACCTCATCAGAGAACCCAGTATCTGCACTGAATCGTGAACATCGATTTCAAGTCAGAAGAAATTTGAACGCTGGAAGGACTTACATATACATTTCTGTGGTTAACGTGATTTTTGGGTCAATAAAGTAAGGATCATAGATAGTTCAGTTCATTTCAGTTTATTTTCATTTCCAACAAAACAATTCGTAACAATTTTGAGAAGAAAATTATTATTGTACAATAACATAATACATTTTACATTACTTGAGTTATAAAACAATTGATGTGCAATAACATACTGGTATTTTGGGTTTATTTTTGAAGAAAAACCTTTGGAAAATGGAAGGTTCCACTAAAAAAAAGTGTCTTTTCTTCCTTTTTACACAGAATCAAGATGCTAAGATTATCCTAGCCAACATGTATGAGAACATGGCACGACGAGTCTTCTGTGAGGTAATTAAGTATAAAGCAATACTGTTAAGTACGCACTCCTGTTAACCTAATAGCTATCTATGTGAACGTGCTGGTAATGTTCATCGTTTTTGTTCGGGTCAGGGAAATGTTTTCCTTACAACTTTATTTTATCATGCAACATTTGTTTTTTTTAGCTCATTAACTTGTTGTAAGCTAAAATTCCAAATGAAATTAATCTTCCACATTCTTTTATAAAACATGGGTGTATGATAAAGTCTTGTTAATACATGCATTATTTCACCGATAAAAGGCTAAGCACCTTGCTTTATGTTTATCCTTTTATGTTATATCAGCGTGTTGCCCGCAAAATAATGGAAACAGAGGCCTGTGCATTTTGACTTGAAGATGTGTCAACATTGAAATCTTTATTCAATTAACTTGTGGCATTAAGTTGTGAAAATTTGAGGAATCCTGCTAAATAATTTGGTGATTGAAATGAATTCTTATTAGAAGCGACACATTTTTTTTGGGGGGGGGGAGGGGAGGGGCCGGTTTATCAATCTAATGATCTCAACTGTGCGTTTTGGGAAATGAGAATTTCTTAAAAGATTGCGATTCACTAGGTGTTGGTAGAAACTTAGACTTGAATTTCACACATTTTATCAGAAGAATTCATTTAAAGATAACATGCCAAAATGTTGAAGTGAACTTTGAAAATTAATATAAAAAGCACGAATACAGATCCCGTTTTGAATGTTATTATTTCTTGCTATGTGTCCGTATCTGCGTATTTGATTAATTTTTCAATCTTTTTTTTTCCCGACACTGATGTGGTTTACTGCATTAAGCAACGACACACCCGTAAACCTGTGGGATTATTGCTCAAATTATTCATGAAGATTTTAGTATTACGATCTCTAGTGTTTTACATGCTAATTTTTCTAGTCAAGATTAAGTACTCCTACACCATGTACACAAGCTTGTTGCCTATAGTAACAAGCAAAACGTCTGTCATATAGCTTTTCATGTGTTCAAATGCCCTAGGCCCCGTTGCATAAAGCTTATCATTGATGCAAATTTGACATCAATGCTAACTTCCGTGGAAACCTTGAGTTTGATTGGCTATTGAGCAATGTTACCATGGTAGTTACCATTAATGTTAAGTTTCATGCAACGGGGCCCTGATGACACCATATTGCTTTAATAATTATCTTCTGTCTAGGCTTACAAGCAGGGGTTGACAGGGGAGGGGTACGTCTGGTTCTTGATCGGTTGGTATAGCGATGGCTGGTACCAGGTCCCGGATCCAGATGTGACATGTACTGTAGCTCAAATGAAAGAAGCTGTGGAGGGATCGTATTATATCGCTACTGAGAGCTTACAGCTTAGTCCAAGTAAAGAACCAGGGATATCTGGGCTGGTGAGTGGTCCAATGTTTCTTCTTTGATCTCAGGGTCATTTCATAAGGTATAATTATTTATGCAGAGAATAAAAGAATGGAGGATGAGTACCAGGAGTAAGAATTAATATGATGATTAAGTGATGAAAACAAAAGAGAATTTATCAAAAGTATAGGAAGGATTAAATGACCAGCATATAAGTAATGATGAATAGATAGAAATATAGGAGCCACGGTATTCATTAAATTCATATTCATTAATTTTCGTTATATAATCTATAAATTTGTTCATGGTTATATACTATGTATTTTGATAATTATACTTCTAACTCTCCCAGAATGTTTCTTCAGTACCCTCCACTTTTATTAACATTACCATATCAAGACATTGTTACGGATAAAATCTGCATCACTGGATCCTCTGGTTATGTTTTTTAAAAAAGAAATTTAAATTCAACATCACAATGTGCGATCTCAGCACCTTCATTGTTATTGTATGCACTTCTTTGACATCACATTTTCCACGATATGTACTCGGGTGATTGAAATGAATAACTACATTATAAAGGAAATGGCACAATAGTTCAATTAGTACGATTGAAGAATGAATACCAGTAAAGAAACTCGTGTTACCTTCCTTCACAAACACAATATGTCAAGTTTTCTACCCATTAAGGACGAGTCACGACTGAAAACATTTTACCAAAAGAACTAACTTGATGCTGTCATGGTTTGACTCGAAATGTGAGAGAATCAATAAGAGTATACCGGCTTGTTTGGTGAATAGGAGAAAAAATATTGCGAATCATGTTGGAATATATTTGGCTATACTGGCCAGATACTACCTTAACAAGAACTACTTTTTATCTCTCTTTGTATTTTCTTGACATATTTTTTTCACTCAAACGTGTGCCATTATAGTTCCATTAAAGGTGTAGAGCGTTTTAATTTTAATAGATTGAGGGGAAAAAGCTATACTAATAACATCACAACGCTTCCTTGACACGTACCACGTGGGTAATTATTTCCCAAATATTACTTGCTTTTAGCCTGTTCTTTGGACTGAAAGCATAATTATGGTAGTCTCTTATCCCATTTAATAAAGGATATAAGGGAATTAATGGTATCTCACTCACGCTCATTATTGTTCCCGGCAGATCTGTGTCTGATTCACGGACAAACTAATAAAGGTTCCCAAGATATTTGATTATATCAACGGCCTTGCCATAGAATCAGAGCTAATTCAGAGATGCTTATAGAGTTATCACCGTTACAGACATCATATCTTGTGTATCATTAGGTGCGATAAGCGTACTATTAACGATTCCTGTATTGATCGAGCATATTCTCAAAAGAGCTGTTTCAACGAATTGAAATAACACCCTGAAACAGAAACCAAAACAATGGATTGTATCTTATTGCTCTCTGGTGGATTTCATCTAAACTTATACCTAACCTATTATTCTCAGTGCCTTCTCAGCGCCATTGTCATTTTCGAGCAGGAGAAATATACGGTCATACGACCTTTACCGAATAGACTAGATATGCCAGAGGTTTTATGCGGGGTGTAGGGGTAGGGATATAGGCGATACGATGATAATTCTGTTCTCTACTGGAATGAACACATATGAAAAGAATATTATTTTGCTGGAAAGATTACGAGTAACATATTTACAAATGGTATAGCCTTTCATATACACCCCTCCCACAGTACCAGCTTCGGATATAGTGCAAGGATCTTAAAAGAGAATACACAAAGAATGGCAGTTTTAACATATCAGAGAAATAGCTATAATGACTGTTGCATATCGGGATTCTCAAACAGAAATTATCCCAGGGATTTGTGGAACATGATCTTCTCAATGCTTTCCTAGTGGAAACGGGAGAAGAGCAAAGAAATTTCCCTGGAATGGCGTCCACCCTCCCAAGATTAGACATGAAAAGGAAGTTGCAAAGTCCCCCTCTCCCATAAAGAAAGTTTAGCTAAAACGGCGGTTTTATCACACTTTGTCCCCGAGGTAGATTTTCATTCTAGGTGAATTGAGTACTTTTTTTTATTCAGTCATTTCCTTTCCAACTCCCGCGGGTTTTTTTTTTTTTTGGGGGGGGGGGATTCAATATTCCATGCTTTCGTCAACTTTCAAATGTTTAGCTAAATCTTAAATCCTATTCCTATCCTATCAAAATATCCCTTCACAGACTGCCGAGACGTATACAAAAGAGATCAGACAACGGCTGGCCAGCCCACGGTATTCTAACCTGAACTACACCTTCAATAACCTCGCGCCCTTCGGATACGACGCAACCTGGGCCGTAGCTCTCATGTTAAACCGCTCCGTAGAGGTGATGAAGAATATGACGCTCGAGGATGGTGTTGCTAGGAGACTAGAAAACTTTACATACGAGGACAAAGAGATGGCTCAACTCTTCTTTCGTCTTCTTAATGAGACTGAATTCATCGGCATCACGGTGAGAGAAAGAGAAAAGGGATTCAGAGAGAGAGAGAGAGAGAGAGGGGGGGGGGGGTTGCGACAGAGTCAGGTCGGGGGATTGCGCATGTGCCCAGGTACCTGTATGCTGGAGAACAGCAGAAACCTAAAAATTGTCCGAAAACCTCAACTGAAAGAAGATGAAGTTTGATTTGTATTTTACTCTGTTTTGCTTTTAATGATTAGATGGACTTTTAAGTGCGCTTAATGTATACTGCTTTTTTAAAAAGCGGTATATGTAGTGCCTTACCACATGACATCTGTCGTGTAAAGTATTCATTAACCAATATTCTCAATTTACTTTCTTCCTTTAGGGGCCAGTGAGTTTTAAGAGTGGAGACAGGGTGGGAATAACTCAAATCGAACAGCTTCAATGTGAGTATATAGTTTATGTTCTTGTTGTTGTACCCATAAGATGGAAAGCAATAATTATTTCTTTCATTTACTAACCAAGTATTTCCATGCTAACATGTTTATGCTTGATGCAGTTTCAAAGCGGGAAGGAGACCTACTAGATATGTGTTACTAGATTGTTTTCGCACTGATTTTCCCTGCTATTTCAGTGGGTTGCCAGAGTGACCAGTTTGAGGTCGATTCCTCGTGTCTGAGTTTTTCCACCGATGCCAAGCCGTGGTCATTAGCCAGTTCGTCATGCAGTAATATGGGTGATAGGACATTATATACGCCATCACTGGACGTCATCGACGACCTCATCGAAATCCTATCAACAATGAACTTCGAAGATGGCATTACAATTACAAAATGGTACGATGTTCTGTAACACTTCATTTCATTTCAATTGAATCTGTACATTGTCAACGGTATATGTAATAACATTTCCAGGAACTGAATTTGTCAGAAATAGAGCATCCATTCATTATTCACAAATAATTGCAAGCTACAGGCAAAAGGTTTCTGAAGGTTTGGTGATACATAATAACAATTTGCCAGAAGAGACAGAGACAGAGACAGAGACAGAGACAGAGACAGAGAGAGAAAGATGTAGAGAGAGAGAGACAGAGAGAGACGGAGAGAGAGAGAGAGAGAGGGGAGAGAGAGAGAGAGAGAGAAGGAGAGAGAGAGAGAGAAAATGGAGAGAGTAGGAAGAGGTGGGTGTTGTTGATAAGGAGAGATGGATTGATAATTTCCTTTCAGAGAGGCTGTCGAAACATTAATGGCTACACATGTTAACTATCCTCGATTGTTCATGCACTATGAAAGAAGAACATGTCCCGCAATTGAAAATTGGAAAAATGTCAAGATGAATATTTTCCCGGCGAAAACATTTTTTCTTTTAGGTATATCCACTATATAAGGAACGGAATATAATATTATCATATTATTATCAGCAGAAACTTAAAATTATAATCAGGAGAAGTAGAAGGAAAAGAAAAGTAGAAGTAGAAATAGAAGTAAAAACAAAAGAAGACAAAGTCAAGAAAAGCAGACTTTGAAGAAAATAGTAGTAGAAGCAGCAGCAGTAGCTGTAGTAGTATAGTAGTAGTAGTAGTAGTAGTGGTAGTAGTTGTTGTTGTTGTTGTAGTAGTCATGGTATAGTAGTAGTAGAAGTATAATAAGAAGGTAGAAGTTGTGAGGATGGTACAGTGCGTCTCGACACAATTTTACAGTTGAAAAAATTCTCGCCATCTGAGCATTTAAAAATATTTTCAGAAAATTGTCATACCTGTGGATAGCCCAGCGTCTCTTCTATTAAATCTCACCCCAAAATTTCAAAATATTTTACTATTGCTTGATCGAGCAAAAGTAACTTTAGTGAAAGGGTGCAAATTTCAGCCTGACAAGAATTGGTATTTGTTCTCGTTAGTATCAGCGGAGCTGAGAATGGTGTACACTCTGGAGGCTTAGAATTTTTCATATTCTGATGACTTTATAACAATTCATAAATTAATATCCTGGTTGTATGTTCTGACATATCCCATTAACATGCAATGCTTGAGTGAGGATTTGAATACATGAATGATTGATTTGAAATATTACTTTTAGGTAAAGCCGGCAGACTGTGGACATAAGAAAAAGAATATCATCAAGCAAATCAAGCAATCAGTCAGTCAATCTATCAATTAATCATTCAATAGGTTAATCAATCCGTCAATCAGAAAAAACTTTTGCTCTCTCGAGAGTAAGATATTTTGAGATATTTGGTGGGATTTGATAGAAGAGACCCTGGGATATCCACTGGTATCAAAATTTCCTGAAAATACTTTGAAAATATTTAGTTGAGGAGACTTCTTCCAGCTGTAAACTTCGGGGACAAACTGATAGTCTGATAGTAATTATGTATGTATTTCGCTCAGAATTAGACTGTGAGATGATAGTCCTATTGTCTCCTACAGGTATATCGGTCTCTCGGTTGACTCTGACGGACATTTCTATGATACTAGCGGCTTACTGAACCAGTCAGAAATACAAACTTTGACAGATACTTTGAGTCCATACTTCTCATCATCAACCAGTGGCTGCGTGGTCATCGATCTCGATCACGACGACCAAGATGACAATCTCCTCATCGTTGACTGTAACCATACATATCCATCTATCTGCTCTGAACCCACTAGTAAGTCACTTCTTAAGGAAAGTGCATTGAATTTGTGTAACCACGGCAACACTATGATATTCATAATGGCATTTCGAGAAGGCGGTTCGCTTTCCACAGGAGACTGCCTTTACAATTTTGGTGTCTAATAAAAACCTGTTTAGAAGAGTGAAATTACTCTAGACCATGATAATGCATTTTAATATTATTCTTTTAGCCTTGATAACTCAATTGGCGCTGCCGGAGTTATTTTGTTTTTAATTAGATTTCAAAGACGAATTTCATTCTGGTACGGTTTGGATATTCATACCAAATAGAGTTAAGATTCCTTTTCATCAAAAACCTGAAAGGGAGTTCTACTAATGAAATGAATAATGGATTAAGTCCTGATTACATTTTTTATGTCATCGTGTATCCAGGTTTTCTGTGAAGAAGTGAATTTGCAACTGCCTGTATAGCCCTGGACAGTCAGTGAAGATTCATCATGCGACACCTTAGTACAAAATTAATCAATCAGGCCTGATATTGCATGAATTAATTTTCTAATATGAAAGACGAACACAATGCATGTTTTAAAGAGAGTTCTGTCATTTGAAGACAGAATTTCAAAGAATTTGTCATGTTCAAAATCTACACTCAATTTACTAGTAACAATCTGTTCATATCATTGATTGTGTTCTTCAGATTGTGTCCACAAGCATCGGACCCTTTAGCCATCACATTCGGTTAACATTATTTAAAAAATTCCAGTTTTATGGTTATTTGATTTGATTTTATATTCTGCTACCCATCATGTGATTTTTTTCTTTTCTCAATGTGTGCCAGCATTTCTTGAACAGAGGTTGGGACTGTATGACACAGCTGGAGATGTCTTGGATTGGAATTTGAGAGGTCTTATCTGGCCAGGTAATATGGTATTAACAGGCTTCAGTTGAGAATCTTGATATTGAAATTGACATTATAATCATTAATAATCAAAAATATTTCCAGCATTACACCATTCGGTTTAAATAATTTTTCCCTGCATGCGTTTCGAAAAGTTTGAAATGGTTTGTGGAATTTAACTTTTACATGGTGATAGCTGAACGTTTTACCTTTTGTGCTGAAATCTGAAACTCTTTCAATTTTTTATTTCTACATCTAGCATTTTCCCCTGTATTTTGCTGCAATTTTCTTTTTAACTGCTATTTTTATATAAATATTATGTCTTATCTTATGACCTTGTATATATGATAATATTAGTCTTCGAGCTTTTATCATGTACCATTTTTTTTTACAATAAAGCCGAAATTGAATTGAATTGAATTTCATGTCGGATTGGTTACTTTTCAAAATCATAATACACTGTAGCTCTGAATAAATAAGGCAATTCAATTGTCCGTGCCTTTCTATATATGGGCATGAACTGAAAGATTGTATTGCATTGCAAGTTTTCACATTGAACTGGAAGATGTTAATGACGAGCTTTTTTCTGTAATCATTCAGGGGATGGTCTACCACCACCAGATAGAACACCCGAAGTCATCGTCGTAATCAAGGATGTTTATGAGGGCATCGATACATATCTCTATATCATCTTGTCTATTTTTGCCAGTGTCGGCATTCTTTTCGCGGTCTTCTTTCTCGCTTTCAACATCAAATATCGTGATCAGAAGTAAGTTAGTGATATAAGACGATGTAGAATTTTCATGGAAAGGCTTATTCCTCAGTAATTTATGCAGATAAGGATTTATTCGAGACCTGAAAATTCTATACACCTCTTTCCGAGTTATTTTAGCTGTTTTCATGAGGATTAAGTGTGTCGTATGCATGGCTTATCAAATACGATTCTCTGTCAGAGAGTACTCTTGAATTACACCGTAGAATTTGAGCTCCTTTAGTCTGCACTTGATAGGCATTGTTACTAATTATTATTTTTTTATCACGTTTAGAACATTAAATCCATTTCCATCCAAACTAATGTGGATTACTGCACAGGAACCTACAGTGTTCGAGTCCACCTTGCTTACAGAAAGAGCAAGAGTGGGTCACCGCCATCATTACGATGTGAACGTTAAACGCAACAATTTCATTTTTTTCAAGTTTGAGTATCTTTTCGTTATGTCTCATATTTTCCAGTTTTCTCACAGCTCAATTCTTAGTTTTTGTTTCATGTTTTCAATTGTCTTACGTTTGATTTTTGTTTTAAAGATTTGTGAAGTTATCGAGTCCAAACCTGAACAATCTCATCATCCTGGGGAGCGTCATGGTGTATTCGTGGATCTTCTTGTATGGATTAGATGGAAACCTGGTCACTGCTAATGCCCATCAAACCATATGCCAGGTCAGTTCACCTCAAAAAATGTTTGAAAATAATAATCTCATTAAAAAGTAGAGCAGTAGGCCTACATCTGAAAGAATTCTTCAGTTGCACTTCGAAATGTTGCTCTTTCTGCAGATTTGCCATAGAGAAACAGATCATAGTTACTAAACCATTAAGGATTTATCTTACGGAGATGTGGGTCGATATTGGGGGGCGGCGGCATACAGGGGCCACAGAGCGTTTTGAAAGAGGGGGCGAGGACTCTGAGCGTAAGAGCGAATGTACATTTTACATGTATCTACTATACTCCAGCCTTAGGAGATATAATCTCCGGGTTACATGCCGTGTTTGAAGTCAAACCCACAACGTTTTTGTTGAAATCATGAGGGGGGGGGGGGGGAATTTTCACAATTTTATTTCGCTTTTATTTAATAAGAAAGATACCTAGACGTGGTAATGATCATCTTCAATGATATTCATTTTGTAACTGCCTTTCGGTTTTTATTGCTTGATTATGTTTTAGCTTCGGAATTGGGTGCTTTCGATCGGATTCGTGATAGCGTTTGGTGCTATGTTTAGCAAAACCTGGAGAGTACATCGCGTGGCTACATTCAAAATCATGCCAAGAAAGCGTGTAAGATTAATGTTTGTTGTTGTTGTTGCTGTTGTTGTTGTTGTCCTGTCCTTTTTTGTTTTGTTTGTTTTATTTTGCTTTTAAGATCATTCTGATAAAAATTTTAAGTTGAACAAGTTATCGCAGTGACGGTTATACTCCAATGTAAACGATTTTATAGAGAGATACCACTTACCCACATGTAGAAAAATACGAGATTTTTGTGGACACTTTTACAATCATTTACATTATGAGGGAACTTCTTCAAATTAAATATATCTACATATTTGGCTAATATGTATTCATTATCCACGCTTTCATCAATGAGAAAAGAAAGGCGAGTTACATAAGAGCAATTACGGTAAAGAAATTTATATTGAAACTCTGAATGCAGGCTATTCGTGATACACAGCTCTACCTCATCATCATCTTCCTCGTCGCTGTCGACTTCATCATCCTTCTCGCCTGGCAAATCGTAGATCCCATGGTTCTAGACACGAGGAATCTTTTCTTGATGGTGAGAAATCATTGTAACGTATTGTACCATAGGAATAACATGAATAACCGATAAATGTTCACGACCAAGAGATGATTGATTATAATCTGGATTTGAACATTTAATTACAAAGTTGTTCTGTTGTGTTTAAAAGTCACAGTTTTTTGCTTGATTAGCTCACTGACAATTACTAGAAATTGCAGTTTATTTACACGAGTCAGCCCCTTCAATATTTTTTGATCAATTACACCACATGCACAGGGCCTTGATCAATGTTAGTTCGTGTGGGGATGGAAAACAGTAAGTCATTCATGTTAGCTGCCAAGATTATGGTTCTCAAACCATGCGTGAGGAGGAACAATAAGTAAGAAATTAAAGATTTTTTTTTTAAGATCAAAAACTTCAACAATTATAATGGAGTTATGATGATTTTTCGAGGGTTAAGTGTCTTTGTCTTCTCTTCTTTCTACATATTTTTTGTACTTTTCATCATCTTCTCCTTCTTCTTCATCTTCTTCTTCTTCTTCTTCTTCTTCATCTTCTTCTCCTTCTTGATCATCATCTTCTTCTTCTTCTTGATCATCATCTTCTTCTTCTTCTTCTTGATCATATTCTTCTTCTTCTTCTTCTTCTTCTTCTTCTTCTTCTTCTTCTGTTCTTCTTCTAAAATATTTCTATAGCCTGATCCAGATGATGAGTTGGTCATGTTACAACCTTACGTCAAATACTGTCAGTCTACATACCAGACATATTGGCTTGTCGCCATGTATATTTACAAGGGAGTTCTCCTTCTCTTTGGTACATTCTTAGCCTGGGAAACAAGAAAGGTAGTTTTTTGTTTTTGTTTTTTGTTGTTGTATTTGTTGATGAGAAAGATCTCGCAAGATGCATGAAAGGTATAATGTACCTACGTTCACAAAGTACATAACGACCAAATAACATTAGCTTGTCCTAAGTTGTTGATTGTTTTGTAACATTGTCAAAGTCCATATCACACTATATAAAGTAATTATAGTGAATAGTAATTTGTCCTCCTGAAGAGCAGTAGTGAGCATTAGTGATAACTGGTGCCTTGAATAAATCACACTATAATGACATGTAACATTAGTTGTTGTATTTTTAGTTACAATTGTGCTGATCCTTCTTAACATCATACTATTGATTAGTCACACAACCTCATGATCAAGTATGCCTAAAGGAATGACTGGTTCATCCCTTTTCACCATCAGGTGAAGATTCCCGCGTTAAACGACAGCAAACTGATTGGTATCAGTGTCTACAATGTATTCATACTCTGTGCGATAGGTGTCGGAGTCAGCTATGCCTTGCGAAGTGAACCAGCAGCTCTCTTCATCTTTCTATCCTTCGTCGTCCTGTTCTGTACCACGATCACACTGAGTGTCGTCTTTGTTCCTAAGGTAATTCCTTCCATGGCTTTTCTGTTCCATGTCCACACTTAGTGTTTGTCTATGCTAATGGTAATCTTTCTTTCCTATGTCCGATACTAAACAAAATTTAAGAAAGAATACTAATCATCATTATCTATCTTGGATTATGTTTTTAAGCATGAAAAATGTAAATAAATTCTTAATGAAGAAGAACGTGTATTTTCTTCCATGTAAGTGAAACTTTGATTCCAAAGGTCCCGGCGCCTATATGATAACTATGTCATGATCGTTGGGGTTAAGTTAACTTTGGTTGGAGAATCGACTTTAGACTGGTAGTGCCTTCGTGAAAAAAACAGTCCATTTCGTGCAGTCACAACGGAATAAGCAGTTCACTTGGCAAAAATTACATGAAGCTTTATCATCACTTTCCTTTATTTATCTTGGCCTCTACCTGTCAGATAATTACAGTGTACAAAGATCCTCTCGGTGAGAATGCTACTGGGAAGAAAAATCGATCCTGTGGACTAGAGACCATTGATATGAGATCATCGACAGTTATTGACTATGCTCCTGAATCATCGGTATCAGCTGTACCGGATAAAGACAATCAGAAGTTACAAGACAAGGTTGATATGGTAGGTAATAGATATCCTTGATCCTTGCATTATATAGCTTTGCAAATGACGAGAAGATATGTTTTAGTTCTGATAACCACGATGTTTTGGTAATGATGGTTTATCACAAAGGCTTCTGGTATCATTATCCTGATTATCATTGTGATTATGATAGGAATTATAGATACAATTGGATCAAAGTTTATGAAAGGTTAATGAAGCCATTATCACTGTTTCATTTAAAATGAAGTAGTGATAATGCGTAGCATTTGCTATTTCTTTGAACAACTTCAATAGTGATAAAGTGTAGATGTGCTATTTCTTGAATAACTTCAACGGTTTTCAAACAAGTAATGAGCAAAGTGTCGGCACCATGCAACATATTCAAAGGAGCGTACAAAAATGTATGAAATATTAACAGTTGGTAATGATGAAACCAGATGTTACCTCTTAAATCATCAGTCTTACGAATTCTAAAATGCTCATTCCTTTTCTGCTGAAATTCACGAGCAAAAGATAGTGTAGTCAGCTCTATCATTCTTCATTGATGTAAATCTCCCCCGCACCCCTCTCTCTCTCTCTCTCTCTCTCTCTCTCTCTCTCTCTTTCTCACTTTTCTCTTTCTCTTTTTCTCTCCCTCTTTCTCAATCTATCTCTGACTGTTAATTATATTCTTTTACATTCTCTCTCAATTTATCCCTTTTAGCTCGAAAAGCAGTTGCAAGGTACGAAGGACCTGAACGCCATCTTAAAGGACACCGATGACAACATGTGTGGTGTATGGTGCTGTGGTATTTCCTGTGGCTGTTCTTACAGACATGGCTGCTTCTATTCCGATGAAGATGATGAATCAACTCCAAGGTATACCATCAAACAGGAGGAAAGCACATCGGGTGCCGACGTCTACACTGGCAACGACCGACCACGTGGTCACGCCAAACGTACTCTGTCTACATCTGATCATCCTAACGGCAATGGTCAAGTCGCGGCGAATCTGGAATCCATTGCAGTTGATGTGGAAGTGGGTGTCGACAACGTTGGGTATGTCTCGGCGAGTGACGATGTAAAGGAATTGAACGCATCACCTTCTCCTGCCTTAGATAGACAAGACTTTCCAAAAGCGTTGTCCATTGTGGATGCACCATCTGATATGTCTACATGGAAGTCATCGTCAGATTTAACAGAAGTGCCTTGTGATGAAGGTGATGGGGGTGTTAGGGATGGAGTGGAGGCTTCCAATATCAGGGTGATTACACAAGATGATGCGCCACGCGATGGCGAAGATGAATGCTGATATCTGTCAAAATGTTCGAAAATTGACGCACCCTAACCTAACAAATGATTTGATACAACTCAACAGTGATCATAAATTCAGCATATTCAGATCACCGCACAACTTAGCAGATTAGGCCAGACTCTTTAAAGAAGGGATAAGACAAGGACCATAAGTTGAGTCCATCTGATGTCTCGAACGGTCATATGAATAATGGATTTGAAACCGCGTGCTATCCTCCAGTCGTAGAAAGAGCCACATTGCCTTAAACTCGGTGGTCAGTCATGCGATTCGTATGGCTTCACTACGACAGGTACTGTAGATTCATTTGTCCGGCTAGAAGGCTCTCACACTCCGCATGTTTGATATGACTTCGACCAGGAAAAAATTACACTTTTCAATTCTATCCAAGTTCAGTTTCTTTCAAAATCCAGTCCAAGTCACGTCGTAGAGTGAGAGAAAACCTTCTCAGAAAGAAAGTGATTAGACTTCAGTCAAAAGGAACCCAACAAATACAGTACACACGGAAATACACTGAGACCTGTTATTTATGATATATATTTTACTTGTGTATTTATACTTTTATGCAAATCCAAATTCACCAAATAGATTTATAGCATTATAATGTGTGAAATAAAAATGTAAAGCACTTTATACAGAGATCTTGCACGCCATACTACCTGTAGGAAGACGAAAAAGATGTTGCTCTGTGAGTTTCAGCACTGAACTTGACTGTAACCATGGAGCTACAACCTATAGCTCCATGCTGTAACGATGACATAACTCTCTCATACTGTCTATTCCAAGAAGCCGTCTAGGTGCCCCAGTTCTTTTCTGACGAGACAAACAGAAAACATAGCGGTTCCTAAACACTAATGGAACCTTGTGTTTCGCACTATTAGAAGTCCATCCGATCATATGAATTGATAGCTCAGGATACAAAACATGGACAGAGCAGGATTTGTTCTTAACGGGTATTACAAAAAAGGGGCGAATATAATTATAACGTGTACGGCAGCCATACAAATGGAATTACTCTTAAATTGCACATTATATTTCATTAAATGTTTGTCGTACAAGATGTTGCAAATAGTAAAAAAAAAAAAAAAACACACGCATATTGCACATGAAAATAAAAAGAACTGTGCTTATTTCTTGTCACAGGTACTTAAAAAAGTTTGTAGTCAGTTGAGAATTGGCGATAAAGTAGAAACTGTTCTTTATACGAACTGTCAAAAGTTAACAACGTATATGAATTGGCAGGAACTTTACAGTACGAAACCACCGTGTAAATTGATGTTGTACGTATTTTTAGTGCACACTGGACCTATATGATAAACGTGCCTTGGCGGTAAATTTCGATTGGTGTATCTAGAATATAGTACATTTATACTGTGGAATACTATCCCGTCATAGACCTCAACAGAATATGAAAAACGTTAATGTTATGGTAGATATTTTCATCAGTATTACATCATTGTCATAATGTGAGATATGTCTTTTAATAGTAAAGGAAAATTTGATTTAATTTTTTCATTTTTTATTCAAAGTTAGATCAGGAAAATTCTCAAATTCTCATCTTAATATGCGTTGTGATCCATTCCATGTCATGAATTTGATTATTTAAAAAAAAAATGCAAGTAGAATGGGTGTTAGCCATAATTCTGCTTTTAATACAGATATTTCATTGTTTCTTTAACTCTTGCCAGAATTACATTGCCTTTTGTGACTTTGGTTCACAGTTCCAATTCGACCACGTGTAACTACTATACAGCTTTTTTATATCACGGAGCTGCTCTTACACATTTATATTGTTAGAAAATTTAATCGTTTCGCACAAATCTCGATGTTTATACCACCAGTACAAAAATTGTATATTTATGTGTATTTTATTATAAAACTTCCACCATAAATTGTGCGTTGAGTCTGGTATTTCCTTCTTCTTCTACTTATTCTTCCTCTTCTTCTTTCCTCTCACTGTTTCTTTACTAAATATGGAGAGGGATAATGATGCAGAAAAAGAGAGAGAGAGAAAAAGGATAGAGATGATGCGAGTATAGGCGAGGAAAATAGAAATAAAGATGGAAATAGAATGTAGGAGAAAGTGGGAGAAGGGTCAAAAGGAAACGGAGGGACATGAGGAGAGTGATGAGAGCAATTATCTTTTAAGGTAGAGACAAAAGATCATGAGAGAGCGAGAGAGAGAGAGAGAGAGAGAGAGACTATGCCGAGTCAAAAAGTATATTCAAAGTGAGAGGGAGAGTTTGTTTGGAAAACAGACAGAGATTTGTCTGCATGGGTGCTCAGAAGTGTTCTAAAGTGCAAGGTTTGCCTAGTTCATTTCTAAAGTGTGTACAGTTTTCATACTTCAAAATGCAAAACCCTCTTGTGATACATGTATACTGGGTAGGGTGAAGGCGTCACAGATTCCCCCCCCCCCCCCATAGACCCGTTTACTAATTTCCATAGTTGTTGAATCAGGTTTCTCTTGACAACTTGGAAGTTTATCAGAGGCTTTCCAGACATAGCAACAGCTAATGTATGCAAACTGGAATCCTATTCAGATACCATTATAACCGGTGAACTGGGAACCAAGTGTTCTGGAGAGAAAAGTACATAAATTTGACATTAGTAAACATGTCTATCAGGGTGTTAAGCCATTGGCAAATATACACTCTTGACCCAGGTGTATACGGAATGTACCTGGTAGGATATGTTCCTCGAGATGCCATTAGCACTAACATCATTTACCCCATAGAACTTATTTCCAAAGCAGTGAAGAACGACATAGAGAACGACATAGAGACTCGATGCCTTACATGAGCCAATATCAGAAATAGGGTGCTCGATGGCATGCAGCCTATAGTGCAATGCAAAGACTGTTAAAATAAACGTATATCCTGAAGATTCGCTGATTTTCACCTTATAAGATTTTACTCATTATTTAAGATTCACCGTGCGGTTTGTAGTGAGATTAACAATGAGATCCAAATTATGGTGATAGCATTATCTAGTGATCGAACCCAATTTATCATCTCCGTGCAAACAAGGAATTGGAAATCTTAAAGTCGCGTTTACGTTATCATGATTACTCTGTACTGTTCAAAGTTTCTGGTTTGCCGCTCATAAAAATATTTCTGAAACATGAAGATGCCTAATGAAGTCTAAAAAAAAGAGAGAAAAAACAATATGCTTGTCCTTGTTTATTTATTCAGTCATCCATTATTAAATTCTCGATACCTTGTATTGTTTCATATGTGATTTTTCATCTTCTTTTGTTTAAAACAAAAAACAAAAACAAAAAACGAGACACCAAGTGAACAAAGTTTAAAATTGATGTTCTGTTTATGCAGCATGTTTAACACTGAATTCATACTACGTAAATACATTGGTAAATAAGGAGGATCAGAGATTGTTTATACTCCTACATCGTTGATATAAATGAAGTCCGTGGTTAGCTTACAAATGCACGGTTTGTTCAGACGCTCGATTTCTGGCAATATCATCAAGATTTCTTGAGAGACCGGGGAAAACCTTGCTAATTAACAATGTCAGTATATAATAGCTTGCACTTTGTATTGTATTTTTAGTGCATTTTGACTTTTAAGCCCCGTTTTAAATCCATGTCAAATGAAAAGAAAGACCGTTTTTCCTAATAATCTTTAAGTCCGTTCCACTCCAGCAAAACAGTGAGTATTCTTTCGTTGAAGTCTTGTTCTATTTCTATTGTTATTCGAGATACTGCAACGGATTGACTTCGATTTGTCGTCGGGGGTTGAATAGGTCAAACCCTGCGGGCTTTTGTCCCATCAAAACACCACCACGCAGTTACCTTCGATCGCACTCCAACACTCATTCTCTCACAAGTCATATGATTGCCTATCAAACTTCGAGCAGACGTGACTCTGTACTTGGCGCACCAACAACTCAGCAACAAATTTCATACCAGTTGCATTGGCCGCCATGTTTATAACTGTTCGCTTTGGGGGTAAGTCTTTACGCCATTTCCCCGAATTCAATCGCTTGCATGTTGATGCAGTTGGATATATTTCATCTCTATCGGATTGTAGTGTGCACACTATTATTCATGAAAAGGCGTTTTGGACACAGGATTAGTGGAGCGTGCGCATTGGTATACACACCACCATGCATACCAGTGTCTCTGCGACGTTGCTAGGCACGCTTTATACCAGTTTATTCTTTATGTATCAAAATGATACTACAGCACTGTACGTTAGACAGATTGGTGTGCATTGTAATTATCAGTCTGTCTGAATATGCCTGGATAAGTTTTATTTATGCGGTTCTGATATGAGGTTGTCCCAGTTCTTGCATCGTTGAGATCTATTTTCTAATCAATATTTCTTTTGAAAAGAACAATGCTATACCTGCACAATGTCTACCTAATTTTCTATAACTAGCTATTTCCACTAAATAAAGCTCTGTGAATAAATGATCATGAATACCTGTCACGACAGTGTGTTTTGTAATATCCTGTGTTTGGTAACACATAACTGCAAATGAACAGTATGGTTGTTCACAAGCTGTATAATAATTGACTTGGGCATCTTAATTCTCCTGATTCATATGTGTTATTTCCAAGTATTTTATTTTGTGAGAATCGTGTTTAACAAAATAATTCACTGTATTTTCCAGGAACAAAACATGATGGAAACATCAAATGGAATATGAATTCACTGTTTTCACTCACTTTTATATAATTATTATTCAAAATCTCCGAGATTCATTTTAGATGAAAGTTTTTCGTGTTCTATCTGGTATCCAGTTTTTTGTGCATTATATTTAATTACAATTAAGAATAATGCCTTTTAAGGAATTAAAGCTTTTCATTAGCTTTGATTTAAAAACTTCTGGACTTGGTGTTGACTTCTTTAAACAACAAGCGGTTCTAATATTATTGCATCAAGGCATGAAGACTAGGTACCATTTGTATTCGTTTTGTTTTGACTTTTCAATGCATGTACCAACAATTACATAATGTAGTGAACAGATCATTCAGATATTACAAAATTGCAGATTCCAAGGCCAAGGAGTATAACCGATAACTGGTTAGGCGAGGCATTAAATCTTTCATCAAATATAAACGATGTTCCATAGCACACAGCTTGTATTGCTTTGAAAACTAGGGCTATTATCATAATTATAGTCAAGTGTATCATTCGTCTGATGTCCCGTGCCGATAATGAGACCCGGCAGACCTGTAAACATGTTTTGAAAATGATTTATGACTTTTCGTCAGGTACCTGGACATATGTAATTTTCTAGTGAAACCCGAGGTCATAATATCTCACTACAATCATGTGTCATTCCGACAGGTGCACCACATGATGTTGTCATGACAACGTTGCTTTCATTTCCATCATTTCAGCAATGTTAGTTCGCATGTGTACGAGCATGACTTTGACTAGGCATTCGTAGCTTTTCTTTTCATAAACTACTATTACTGTATATTAAATCTGCTCAGTACTATCGCCCGATAAAATTGTGTTGGTAGAGAGAAGACATAGAAAAATGTCAGATGTGACGACAGTCCTCTTCCCGACTCATAATGCTACTTATGTGCTACATCATGGAACCCTAGTCACCTATAGGCCTAGACGGGCTTCACATAATGTTTGCACACTATTGTTCCTTCATAAAATAGATGGTCGGCTTCTCCAAAACATTTCTATTGTATCCTTTGTCCTATGGTCTCTATCTAGCCAAACAATCGCCATGTTAGGGTCCGTATACGTACGATGGAGATACACTCATTGGCGTAAATCCCGGGGGGGGGGGATATATCCCCCCAACTTTTTGGAGAGGGAGGGATGGCGTGTACAAATATCCCCCCCCCCCAATTTTTAAGAAAGAAAATATATTTTAATTAATCCGTTAGTAAAATCTTTGAATATCTGTCATAAACAACCATCATATTTTAGAATTTCTATTTGAAAACCAAAAAAGTGGTTATTTTTGGCTTGCTCGCTCGTCATTATTTTAGAATATCTATTCGAAAATGCGATTAAAAATGAGAAAAGTGGTTATTTTTGGCTTGCTCGCTTTGCTCGCTCATATTTTAGAATTTCTGTTAGAAAATGCGATTAAAAATAGAAAAATGGTTATTTTTGGCTCACTCGCTTCGCTCGCTCGCAAAATAAATATTAAAATGTGTGTAAGGGGGTCTGTGGGGGTCAGTGAGAGTGTGTGCTTATATCTAAGTGTGAGATCGACAGAAAAAAAAAACGTCAAAAAAGTCAATCATCCCCCCCCCCCCCCCACTCCTCAGAGTGGATTTACGCCGGTGATTATGACTGTCTGCAACGCCGGAAGAATTATGCCGACGTTCATTATGATGTATCATGATTTCAGTTTTCAGTTTTAATGAAAAGATGGAAGTGTAGTTTGAAGCTCCTAGTTTCTTGTTTCTGTTCTTGTCCGGATTCGATTTGGAAAATATGATGGATACCTGTTATATTTTCTTCCAAAGTAGAATAAAGTTTGTATTTTCAAGCATTTTGTGATACTTGGAATTGGTACCTTATTTTTGCAAGTCACGTTCTCTTTTATTCACTCTCGAAAGAAGAACCCCTTTTATCTGAATTGAGAAGTACATTCATCAAGAAGGGTGGATGACAAGAATTATTCGATTTATATTATCTGCAGCTATTATCATTTACGTCATCGTCATTACATGCACCGTCCAAGACACTGCAAAGGGGTATATGTCTTTTGTTGGAATGTGATTGATTTTCTCTTCCAAGGGCAACTTTCATGTCTGGACAGTTTAACGATAATGTTCAGATTTAGCTCATCAATGCACATGCAAGGGTCTGGTTAAAAGAGATGAACGAAAGGGAAAATTGTCAGAAAGTTGGTTGAGAGGAGAGGGGAAAGAGATATAAAGAGAAAGGGAGTTAGAGAGAGAAAGAGAGAGAGAGAGAAAGAGAGTTAGTGAAAGAGAGAGAGAGAGAGAGAGAGAGAGAGGAATGCGAAAAAAGTTCATCTAAATATATTCACGGCAGAAAAAAGACAACACGCCTTTTTAAATCCTAAAGACAACGTTGTTAAACTACTTTTTAATTATAGGAAGTATCAAGAAATTATATTATGAAATTATACTTTCATCACGAGATAACCTTCTTGTACCATGTGTACTGGAGCTTCAAAACAAACGCATGATGGGAAAGAAAGTACTCGGTAGGAAAATTGATAGCAACTAGCATAGTTGATTTTGAAACTTTTATTTGACATGTTTGAAAGCTTGTCATAAAAAAGAGGAAAATGACAAGTGAACTTACTGGGTAGTAAAAAGCAAATTTATCGCGAATCATTTATCCTTTGTTTAACGATTCGTTGGAGTTTCTTGCAAATATAACTAGAAAATCTTATTACGGAAAAGTTTGTACAAAATTTAAATGATCTAGCATGTCTTCTGTTTAGATGAATTTTCATTAAAAAAAAAATAAGATATGGAAATTATGCAGAGTAGACTTGTTAAGGAGTAAAGTTTGGGTAGAGTTTATGATGGTGTCATTAAAGAGAATATGGAGTGAAAAGAAGCGGTTATTTCAATACCATGGATCTCAGAGACATTATTGTTGCAGGCATTAGAAGAGTTGTCGTCTGACATAATTATGGATATTGATGATATATGCGTCATTTTAATACCGATTTTTTATTCTACTTTTTGAATAACCATAAGTGCAGTACTGGGTATGCTGCTAAATATCCCAGTATATGTCTAAATTCCATTATTTCAATCTACTAAATAACATCGATATGTTGACTCGGTCGTTTTAGAAGGAAAATGAAATCTTTGACATCTGAATTCATGGACAGGATGGCATGGAGTGCTATGAAAGACTAATATTTACATTTCGAGAAGAATAGAAGAGAGGGGTAGAGGACATTTCAGGAAACTCAAAGGGGTTTTTGTTTGCTTTAGTTTACCGAATGTTAGGCTACTTTTATTTATAGTATTGCGAGTCGAAGCAGTAAGTACTAATATGCTAACTGCCCGACTTGTATATATTAATACACTAAACGCGCATTTAATTTTCCATCATAAAAATGCATTTCTACATTCTTTTATATTTTCCCCATTTCAAACTTACTTTTTGACGCCATGTAGATGACAAGAGTGAGTTGTTCAACCCGAACTGCCGTAATGTGATTCTACTGGACAACATCAGAGAGAGATGTAACTGCGATGAGGATGGTAAGTTGTTTCCATGGTAACCAGAATGCCTTCCCATCCTTTCCTTGAATTTGACGTAAAGCGGCACAGTGAGCGCAAAATAATCACTGAAATATTTCGCGAAGAGATTTAAATGAAATTATTTTGGAAACATAGATTGACGGTAATGAGGGAAATTAGGGTGGTCTTTTTTTTTTTTTAAACCTTTTAAACCTTTTTTCCCCTTTCTTTTAGATGTGATAGATCTATCAGATGAGAACGGTTCCGTGGCCAACCTACCCGGTCACCTGGATGATTATGGCAAGAACTTTCTGACCGACAGGGGTTCCTTTATACTCGTAAGAGTAGAACGTAAGTTTGTTTCCTTATCTCCTAGAAGGAAGAAATGCAATTTCTCGTAGAGAAAGAACATCAGATTCTGCGGAGAACATAGTTTTGTCCATAGGTTTTGTGTGTTTGGAAGGATGAGTGTCTCCTTAAAAGTTTAATTAAAAATATGAGACATTTCTGCGTGCTGCCGAATTTCATATCACGGAAATGTAGATAAATATCTCATTTTCATTTCTTGAAAAATAAACTTTGTTTTCATGTTACAGGCTTTGCCTGTACATGTGATGAAAATAACTGGTTTAAAAATCGCTGGGAGCTAAAATTGACTCTATGCCTCTTGCACATGCATTAAACGACAAGAAATGACAAATTATTTTGTGGCTTGCAATGTTATAAGAATACGTCACATTGCTTTTTCATCATATATCAGGGTAATTTTTTGTTTTAATTTTTTTTTTATATTTTCACCACGCAGGGGATGGAGACGAAGGTGATGATGATCGTATTACATACACTCCTCTCTTACATGGAATCGACGATGATAAAGATTTCTTGTGTAAGTATCTTCTCGATATAGCCCCTCGAAATAAAATCTTATTTCTCTAGCAGTAGAATGGAATTTAAGAAATATGGTTTGACGTACTTCGGCCCCATATAGGTTATTTCAGTCGTAATCGCAAGAGTCATTAATTTCATCTTTCGAGAGTCCAATTGGGGGGGGGGGGGTTATGATTCTGTAATATTAACAAACGAATTAGATTTTCCATCTACACAGTGTTCAGATGGAGGGAAGGCTAATCATTAAAGCCAGGCGTGGATGATTGAAGAGAAGTTTAAAACACATCATGAAGGATGATGTACGTTGCAAAATCTTATTCTTACACGAGAAACAATAAAATAGTCTTCTCCCTATTCTACGACATATGATGTTGCCTTGTCAGCAAACAAATCGGTGACCAAATGAATGATTAGTCCTACGTCTTAAAAAATAACTTAATGACTTACCAGTTTCTTTTGCATACCATGATTAATTCAGAAAATTTCACATATTTATTTCAGACTGTTCTGTTTTTAAATAAAACGTAATAAACTAGTTGATATATCATGAAATGAAAGAAAGTGGCCATTTATATAACTCTCCTCCAAAGCAGTTCTTTAAATTCAGCTATATATGATTTTATTTCATCGAATCAGCACGATTAAATCCAAAACCAACGAAAGGAGGAGCTGGAGGAAAGGGAAGACGAAAGGGTGATCGAGCTGGCTCACCATCATCAGCAAAGGGAGATAGACGGAAAGGTCGTCAGAAACAAGAATCACAAAGTAGACGGAGTGGCGGTACAGCATCAAGAAATACTCCGTCTAAACGATGACGTCACAATATGTTCCTTCAAAGATGTCGAAATTTGACTTCAAATAAAAACTGCCTAGGTTTTGCAAAGACTAAAACGTTTGCCTTGGACATTGGACATTGAAAGCTGTTTTAGAACTGAATCATCATCTCTCTCTCAATAGGCTGTTTGTGTGGCTGCCACCCTAAAACAAATGTGATAGGTTTGAAAAGTGTTGCTCTTTTTGGCAAATTTGAATGGGAAAATTAGAAAAATAGATTTAATCATTTTTGCTTAATGGTTTTCTTGCATGATCTTGATTATGGGGAGCTGCTAACTGCAGTAGGATTTTCTGTTGATGTTTTTTTTTTGCATAAGAACTGGTCTATTTGCTGTGTGGGATGACGGTTTGATTTCATATCTGTTCACATCAATTTCTCTTCATGGTAAAATCAGAATTCCTATGAAAGTGCCTTCTTTGCTTTTTGTCTACCTAGAAGATATCTCAAGTTGAAGTAAAACTTTGATGAAATGAATATTGTTTTCGTACCATCTTTTACATTAAAAAAAAAAGGGTTAATGCCCTAGGAAAACATTAGGACTATGTAATAAATTACCATCTATTCATGTTTCATCTATTTCTACCTGATTAATGCACGGTTAGTGCATGTGCATGGAAAAACATCCCATAGTCAGTATTCAAACAAGAATTTGTAGATGTTACTAAGCCATCACATGAATTGGGCTTGTGTGTAGGGGGATGTATTCTACTGAATCAACTCATTATTAAATCTGTCTGTCTGTTTCAAAGATCGACAGTTGTCGGTTATCACATAGATTAAAGTGAATTGTATTTCTATTCCTTTCTTACAATGGGAATTAGAATCACAATCTATCCTACTATGTGATCCCATCTGTTGGTATTTATATGTTTTAGCACTGTATATATTATTTGTTTACATGTATCATAATAAAAGCAAAATATACACTGGCAAAATTACAGTGAAGGAGTCATAATTTATTTAAATTTCTTCTTTCTACAGTACTAGGTATCTATACACAGAACAGGAATATTCACAAAGCTTCACAATATATATATGAAAAAAAATGTCATCTACAAATATAAAATATCAAAATTTACATCAGTAATTGGTCATGATATCAATCATTTGCAAATGAACTGTTATAGATATAAAAATCATTGCATTCTGTGTTTCCTCTCTGTTTAGATGGACATCAATGAAAAAGAACTACGAAATAAGTAATACTAATATCAATTTAACTGATTACATGACTAAAGAAAAGAGCCTAAATTCCAAGTGGTACTCAAAAGCAATTGTGCATGTGACTACCGGTAAGCTGACATTATTATTGATTGTAGCTATAGGTGTTGCTCTTTGAAAGATCTTTGGCTTTTGCACTTAAATGATATAAATACAAGTACGGGGGAATTATTACAGAGCAATTACAAAATACTGAACTCCATGCATTCTTAGAAAGCTAGCTACAGATAGCTGTAGCATAACATGATTGCCAAGTGTAAAGCATACACCTATTGCCCGTTACACAAAGGTTTGCAATCAATCGCAAATTTAAAATACCGGTAACTATTCTGATTGGTCCAGGGTCACCTTTTTGAACCAGATGTGCATGAAACGATGGTCTTGAATAGCTGTTACAACTTTCCGATTAATTGCAAATTTTTGTGTTACGGGGCCCTGGTATTCTAACATGATTGCATAAAGTATGAGCATAATTCTGATAAACTTAAATTTTGTATGCAAATACATACTTATCACAATCATGCCCTCGGGAAAGAAATAAAAGGCAAAAGTTGTTTGCATATTAGATGCTTTCAATTTTATGCCTCAATTTGAGACTCCAAAATAACTACACTGCGAGAACTTGTGTTAAACTCTCATGAGGTATACGCAGTCTTTCAAAAAAATGTATCTACCGTAGGTTGCAAAGTTCCAACCATGTACTGAGTTTCTAGTCATGAAGCAGATTTCAGCAAAACAATACCTATTTAATATCCAAAGAAACAGTCTTTCAAGGTGATGGAATGACATTTCAAGTATAAAAATAACTTACAAAATACACTGCTTAAATAGCCCATTCATGATAAAGCGCCACATCAATTTCATTACTTAGCCATTTCATTCTCTTAAATCCCACTTTAGATAATGAAATCTGATTCTCATTTCATCCTAAATGAAATTCTAGACCAAATAATCTACTTCAGGCTTTGCACATTTTCCTTTTGAATATTGCAGTCAATCAGACATTTGAAGATGGGATCGATAGGGTGAAATCAGTTATATTCTGTTTACCAGAACATGATTTAAACAAAATAAAGAGATCAGATTTCCATACACATATCCTCTCCCCCCCCCCCCCCCCAAATGTACACAGGGTACAATATGGCACAATTACATATGGATTCAGTTATACTTGTATCCTATATCAAATGTATACCTTGCCTGCAGAACAAAACACATGAAAACATATTATCTTTCATGTAAGTGAGAGGTATGTCCATTGCCACAAGAAACAGAAACTATGCTGAATAAACACTCAATATTGGTGCTTGAGCTAATGGCTTTCTTAATTCACTGCCAGCTGGGCACAGATATTAACCAATCAACTATCTTCATTTAGATCTGTTATGAAACTGAACATCTCTCTCACTAGCATAAGAGGTAATACATGTAGAGTTATCAGAATACCATTAAAGTACTAGTAGATTTTACAAATAAAACGGTTGTCACTTTGGTTTCAATACGTGTACATACACAGTGAAATGCTACTGGCCACAGATAGATGATATATAATACCAGCTAACATGTTGCACATGGATTCAATCGAATAGGTGATAAACAGCAAATTAGTGACTAATAAACAATGACTGATTTGAGTAATGAGAACACAATTAAGAACAGAAACAGAGATAAACATATATACGATGGAAGAAGAAAAGAACACAATTGCAAAGACATTGAAATAAAATAAATCAATTTTCGGGCAGTTTCAGTGGCCTTGTGTGTCAATTTCTGAAATGTGATAACTTTATAATGACATTTACCCAAACATGATTCTGATAAGCAATACAAAAGGGTACTGAAGTTGCCCCTGAATTGGTTTCCTGGACACTGTTTCATGAAAGTTGTCATCACTGACAAGTTATCATTCTCTGACAATTCCAGTAAAATCCTTGGTTTTGATTGGCTGAGAAGCACTGGCCACTGACTGTTACTATGGTAACTATCAGAGAATGACAACTTGTCAGTGCTGGTGCTGACAACTTTCATGAAATGGTGCCCAAAATGTCTTTGCAAATTACTTTTCTGAGGGATTCCATAACAGAACTTAACCAGGTTATCCCTTTCAGAGTATAATACAAGCCTTTGATTGATTGACACGCCCTCCATGACTGGAGTGTGGTCTCCTGGGCTCAACAAAGTTCTTTTTTGGCTCCTTTAGAGAGGTAAATGAAAATGACCGTGGCCCTCCTCCGCTAGCCCCACGGTCGCCCCCTCCACTGGTTTCTGGGAAGTCATCACTGCCTATGGACTGTAGCTTATGCCGGTCAGCATCAGCAATAGCTTTCTTGAGAGCATTTGGATCACTTCTCTCATTGATGGTCTTGTTCCCTTTCTGACAAGTCACAAAAATTAAAGAAACAAATATGGAATTATCATTCAAGCTAATTATTGAGAGATGATTTTTTTTTTCACTCTCAGCTCAGCATCTGGCATTTTGGTCTAATCTGAACATATCAATACAAAGATGCAAAGGTTTACCATAACATCTACCACTCATATATGCTTTTGCAAATCATATTTGCAGAAAGAACAAAGGAAAGGAATATGTACATTCCTAATTAAAATAGCTAATCATTTTTCTTGAAACCTTAAAATGCACTTACTAAATGTCCCAATACACTTCTGCATAATTAATCAATTTTCATGATAATGTAAGCCTGTAGGCTTCTATATAACCTCATTCCATAGGCTTAACTCCTTGAGTATAATTGGATATCATTATAACACACATTTTCCATACACCCCTTCCTGAGTTATCTCCGGTTTAGTATTCAATGAATAACCCCCGTTTAAACGATGGGTCAAGTCAAAGCTACATACCTGAGCATCAGAATAGAGCATCTTAGCTCCCTTGCCTTCCATGACCCGGATCTCTTTACCATTGTAACCCTTGTCTTTGAGATTCAGTGTCTTCTCTTCAATCTGTTCTATGGCCCAATCAAAGTCTCCACTCGTCTCTGTGTAAAATATCATGAATACAAGGTATGTTCTTGAACTGGTTTAATACATATATGGTTTACAGCTCAGGAAGCATATATAAGTCAACATGAAACTTGTTGAATAAACTCACATTGTATATTTTGATCTCCAATCAATAACAGAATGTCAATGTAAACACTTAAAAGCAACTTCAATGAAGGCTATCCCTTATTCTGTCTTCACTTCAAGGTTACTGCATCATACAATATTTTTCATTAGAGTATACACAGAAATCTGTTGATGTTATACAGTGTCATCATGTGGTTTTTAGGGACTCACCTATCTTATGCAAAACAAGTTTCTGCCATTCCTTCTGAAGACTGCCCTCTGGAGGCCATTTGACAGACTCCAGGATGAAGGGTAGCACTGGTTTAGACCTCTTCTGGGCTAAGTCCAGGACCTGGCCCATATGTTTAGTCTGACTGACCTCTGGACCCATACAGCACACCACAGAGGTACAGGAAGAGATGTGGTTATCTATCAAGCTTGTGATGTTAGAGCTATTCAGTTTCTCTTGAGGAAGGAGGGTTGTTACAAACCCCTTCACATCTAGTCTGTACAATACAAATAACAAGGAATGACAAGGTGATGCATCAGTGATGTATGTGGGTTGTTACAAACCCCTTCACATCTAGTCTGTACAGTACAAATAACAAGGAATGATAAGGTGATGCATTAATCAAGAAACCTTTCATAAATATGACTTTCTCTATTTAGATACAGTTTTTATGTTTATATTTTATATCTAAAGGCATTATTAGGTTTATTCATTTTTCCCATCATCACTAAATGTACAATCAGCTTAGAGGATTCACAAGCAAGGAATTGAGAAAAAGGCCACAAAATGCACTACCGGTATGTAAAACCGATTAAACCAATTATATTGGTTTTATTGTACAATATATAAGTTTACCACAAACTTTCAAATAATTCAAAACTTTCAAAATGAAGATCAGTTCAAGCATGAAACTATAAAGACACATAATCTATCTGTAGTGTCCAAATACAGCTGTACTGTATATGAACTAGATAAGTAAATGTAATTTGCTGGCAATGTACATTACAGATAAATTCACAACCTATGAGAACTGACTTAGTTGAAACACAACCAGGAAGAAAAACCAATGAAGATGGATGAAGGAAGAGGATGAAGGATGAAGGTAGAGAAGATACATACCTGGCTTGAATGTGTGTAGCTTCATTGTATCTCTCTGGATCACAGTGTATGTAGACAGTGTATTTCTTGAGATGATTGTCTGTTCGTTTACATGGAGTTGCAGGTCTAGCTCTTCTATCTGCCGATGTCTGCTTGTACTGACCTGTAAGAAATAATTGTCAAAATAAACTTAATTTATTGACAACAATTACTTTGACACCATATGACCGATTTCAACTTAAAAATTCTGTAAATGAGATATACTGTTTCTGTTATTTTTTTTCAGTCTTAAGTATTCTTCAGAGAGATTATGACAGTACATTGCTTAAGTCTCTTTAAAAGTTTACTGAAAATTTCTTGAAGAAATAAAACTTCACTCTTTGAATTATCATCTGACTTAGCTACACAGTAACATCTGAGTGCAAATGCTTTGATGATATACATTTCATAGATGTACATGTACATTAAATATTTATACATTCACCACTGAAATGATCAATACACTTCCATAAATATATCAAAAGACATTAAAACTATTACATGATTTAGACGGTCAACATTCGAAATGAGGAATTGCACTGCACAGAAAATTATTTTTTTGAGGGCAATTTTGAGAAGAAGGACTGATCACAGAACTTCATATTACAATCAAATAATTCAGAGATTTTTTGTTTTATATATATTTTAGATTAGTCTTTAAATAGTAAGAATGAATTGAAATGATATTTCAAACATAATTATTGCATTTTTCAAAAGTCAAATGAAAGGACTGGCTTCTACTCTATACATGCCTATAAATCAATTGATCATCTGTGATTTATTTACACTGTTTCCATACATCCTCACATGCAAATGCCCTTTCAAAACAAAAATCTATCAACTTTCATTCATCTACTGACCATTCCATCAAAATTAAAACTTCTGTAGTTTTTCATATTTCTTTGAAATTTTTAATTGTAAGTAAACCTCCAATACTGTTTTCAAAATCAGCTTTTTTGAGCTGTTTTTGAAAACATGAGAACAAGCAATCTTAAAGATAAAATTCAACAGGCTGTACAGAGGCTAGGAGAGAAAGGACATTCCTCTCTGAAAGGTTACACTGCCATCTTTCACAACTTTTAGTTTAGACTCAAATCAAGATTCTCACAGAACCCAATCCTATCATTTGGCCTTTCATTCGTTGGTTTTCAACGTACCTCGGCGGAACTTTTGTTTTGAGGGCAAGATTGGGCGCATGAGGTAAGGAAGGAATAGCACAAATTCTGTGAATGCAAAACACGATATAACTTTGTGTCACCAACAAATTTGTGTCTTGTAACCTTGATTTTATATGACCCCCAATATATTGATCTATCTTAGTTACTGATACACTATCAGTAGAGTGTGCTTTAATAATGAAGAAAAAAATGGAATACATTGTATAAGCTGCGAAAATGCAGATATTTTCAAAAAGATTTCTTGGCATATTAGGTAATATTCTTTATAAACATCAAAAAGAAAGGAGAGAAATATTATGTTCACTTATGTCAGGAAGGAAAGTGTATGAAAGGAAAAGGACTTAGAATAAATGATGTTTCATAAGAAAAAGAACAGATTTTTATTTGATAAGATGACTGTTGAATGGCATGAGATAGGTAGTGCATGCTGGTTTGACAGATATCACTGATGACATCATTGATGACATCATCACTGAAAAGATCACTGATGGAAGAAAGGAATTAAAGGAGACTAATACTCTCAAGTCAAATAGTTTTTAAATCAAAGCTAAGACAGAATAAAACAGATAAGTGAAAAATTGAACAAAATCGGACCAGGAATAAGAAAGTTCTGGCTACATGAAATTTTCTGTACGACATTTTTTACACTACCATACCCATTGATGACATCATTTTCTGGACAACTCTCAACGTGTTTTGAACAAACATCATTACACATTTTTCATTTCACTTAGAATTTGCACATTTTCTCAAGTCAAACTCCAGATATATAATGTACAAGTGTTTTCTCCACAACATATTTGGGATAAGGACAATGAATTGAATTGAAAAAAAAAAAACCCAAAACAAAAAACTTTATGTAAATGTAATGTATTTCTTTCTAATGTATTATGTTGGGTCCCTACTACAAGCTTTGCTTCTCAGGGGTCCAAACCTATTATTTGCTTGTATTATATATATTGTATCAATATTTCTGTATTTGTCTGTTTTAATGATTGGTTAAATAAAATTGAATTGAATTGAATGAAAACGTGTGTTCTTTGAAATATTGTGTACAAAAAATAATGAGAGTCGTCCACAAATTATACAACCAGTAGCTATAGTAGTGTCATATAGGTATAACGTTCCTATTCCATTCCATGTCCGATTTCATTCACATTTTCGCTGATCTGTTTTAGTCTGCTTTAGCTTTGATTAAAAAACTACTTGACTTGCGGGTGTAGGTATCCTTAGCACCAATAGGGCACTGATAGATGACTGGTATGATAGTGATACACCTACCTGCAGCTTTACGCTGTTTATCCACCTCCATCTTGAAAGCATCAGCTTCTTCAACCCATGTCAAGATGTCAGGGAATCGAGGTGGAGTCTGATTGATCAGTAAGGAAGCTTCCTCACCTGCACACATACAATAAGATCAAATTCATCAATCTTCTTTCCAAGGATAGATTGCATTGCTACTTATTATGCCTGCCTTCAATTGTGACATGGCTAATGAAATATTGAGTCATTATAGTAATATGAACTGATGTGCCAGAAAGGCATTTAAAATTCCACTGACTGACTATTAAAGCTAATGTATTTCTAAATGTATAGATTTCTGTAGATTTATGTCGACTTTACCCAGTATGATCTCCGTTAGAATCGAAACAACGGCCTCAGCAAGTAATCACTAGATATAAATGATTTCATAACAGAACAGTTCTTCCATCTTCATAGCCTTCTCTTCGAAATATTTGCATCTTCTTACATGTATCAAGAACTACTAGTCTTAATAGACTCAATGGCTGGAATTCACAAAAGAGGTTTAACCCCCTCCTGAGTATTTTAGTGTACATGTGCTCAGAATCCCATCCAACTACTTATTTTTTTTGAGCGAGGACATGGGCAATATACGCCTGTTTACGATTATTTTTCTACTAACGGAGATTTAAATCTTACCCATAGTTCAAACCTCCTTTGGGTCAACATGACTCAAGATTTTGATAAGAATAGGGACAAAGGGTCATCAAGGGTGAAAATTGCTTTTCCATTTGCCCCCAAAACAGGTATAGTTGGCAGGTATGCATCTTGTACAGAAAGGTCTCAGTGATTTGGGAATGAAACAGGTCATCATCTGCCTGACTGTTAAATGCTACTCACCATATCTATAGAGTGTAATTACTGGGTAGAGACCACCACCAGGCTGCTCCATGGGCTTGTGATAGACAATCTCTCCATTAATACAGCAATACACAATCACAACCTGTCTGGTTAGATCACTAGGGATGTTCTTTGAGGATGGATACATCAATCCCCAACCGATCCGATCACCATTCTCTATGCACCTCTTCACTTTGAGCACTGAACATGGGTCAGGGAGGATTAACAGAGAAGGACATGTTCATTCTGACACTATCCTGTCATATTTTGACTGTTAACAATCAACAATTGGAGTAGTAGGAATTCATTTATTTACAAGAAGGCAAGTTCAAGGTTTTATGCATCATACATAACATACTACATTAAAGATTTTAGTATAACTAATGCGAGTATTAGGTTGATAGCCCTTCTTTTGTTTTGACCAGATCAAACATGAAGGAACCTGATACTGTCAAGGCAAATTACATTCATAATTAAAGGCATTGGCTAACTTTGTGAGCAGCCGATTTGAAAAATTCTCAAACTAAGATGAAACATGTGTAAGAGTACTTGTATCTGTACTCAAAAACCCTGAAACCAACCATAATTTGGAATGAAACACTGTTAGCAAGATGCAAACACCGATTTTATTATTTTTCATCTCCGAGACAATAAATAAGAGGACCGTTTCACTCGAGTTAAAAAAAAACATTAAGTGCCTCCCTCCACATGATATGCCAATCAAGTAACAAAATTACTGTCTGGTGAGCAATGCATGCATGTGCACTCCTTACGTTTAGTCTGTGCAACCGACCCCTACATATTTTTCAAACATTGGTTCACATTTCTAATATTTAATAAAAATACTTCCTGTGGAAATTATACTTTGAAATTTTCAGACTGGTATTTTTACACTATAACCCTTATGTTTATCCCATTTTCAAGTAACAAAATTAGAATTTTAAAAAATTATAACAGTGTTAACCAATGCCTTTAAATGAAACTTGGTAATATAAGATACCACAAACTGCAAACACCTTGGACTTGCACAATAGCATTGGATGTAGGAGTCCATTGACTTACTTTCATGTTTGAGGTAGTCCATGTATCCAACGGAATTGGTATGGCAGTAGTAGCGAATATCTCTAGCTTCCTTGTTATTGACAATGTGCTTATACTTGTAGGGTCTCAAGCAGTTAGTCAGTCCTACTGTAGGTGCCTTCAGTACCTTCTGTGAGTCGGTAGAGAGCTTCTTGCAGTTTATCTGGACTTCATAATATCTCCATGCTGTCAAAACAAAACAAAAACAAAATATGCTCACAGAATTTTTGCACATTCTTTCCAGGTATTTACTCAATCATAAAGTAGTGCTTTTAAAGCAAACTTGTTTAATTTCACAGACCATAAAGACTTTTTACCAAAAATCACATTAAAAAAAAAAAGATATTCATGCTTTAACATACCATGACAGAGGGGTTGAGGTGATATGAGTATTCTGCCTCTGAGCTCTCGGGTTTTCTTCTCACAGTGAAGTTTACTTCCATCCATTACGACCCCAGGACTCTTCAGCCAGTTCTCAAAGTTATCCTGTAAAAATTATTTCAAAAAAGATATAAACTAAGCTGGTCTCTTACGCTGATTTCACACTATTTGTCAGATCAAACAATAAATGCTTAAGTTGAATTGTAAGTCACAATATGTTTCTATTTCTTTAATCTAATATCATCACTTAAACACTAGTAAAATTATTTTCAAAAAGAAAGATATTAACTTAGCTGATCTCTTACATTGATTCCACATGTATTGGTCAGATAAAACAACAAATGTATATGTAGTCACAATATGTTTTTATTTCTTTAATCTAACCTCATCACTTAAATACTAGGAAATTATAACTTATACTAATGCACATACAGGAAGAACTAGAAAGAAGTTAAAGCTTAAATCTAATATAGCTTGTCTGAATTTAGAACCCTCATTTACTTTCTCCAAATAAAGAATGGAATTGAAATAAGAGATTATCTAGAGAAAGTAGAAAATTTTGTTTTTTAAATTTTTTTCTGTGCCTCAGAGTCAGAGACTTGTCTACATAAACCAAGGGCATTTAAATTGCTTTATTTTTCTGTGCTAATGTCCTAACCCATTGGCTGGGGGAACCATGTGGGTCCATATTGAGCCTATGGGAATTAGAGAATTCAGTAATCAATACGCTAAGATATCCTGCTATGTCTCGTAGAACTGACCTTGGTGAAGGTAGGAGGTAGCTCAGGTCTTAACAGTGGCCAAGTCACATGTACAGTTGCAGGTCTACCGTGAAATCCTAGACTTGGAAAGATATCTTTGTTGCTTCCCTTGATGATACTCTGACCCATTAAACGCCCATTCTTGATGAACTGCACAACCTTTGTCAAATCAAGGAACTGAACATATACCCCAATCACATCACCTGTAAAGAGAAAGACATTATCATTCAAACATAGACTACTCCTTCCAAAAAGCACATCAAATAATGCTCCCCATTTACTATTGTTAATCATTTATTCAAACTTCATAATAATAAATGAAATGTCATGCATTGTTTATTGATCGTCCTGTAAATGCGTCGCAATTCAGCCTTGCCACTATGATGTTTGACTAAACCATTTATCTACCTTGAAGAGCACTGTAGTACTCAGCGAACCTTTTCAAACATGATGAACATGCAAAAATCAAGCAGAAGTTGACAGTTTCTTCATTCCTCATTTACTTTGATGTTCTTAATATCTCAATCTCATCATATTTCATAGGTCAAACTGTCAATATTTTCACCCAATATAGTGATATTTTCTGTATTCATAGATTATTCAGCCCTTAGTTTTATGAAATGAACTATGAATACAAACCTTTCTTGAATTTTTCAGCTGCAAAATGTCCATCACTTCCCATGAGTATGTCACCTGTAGAAGAATAGCCTGCTGAGTCTATGAGTGATCCAGGTATACTTCCACAGCTTTGTCCTGCTCTGCTTACTCCAACACAAACCATGCTTTTATCATCTAATCAAAGACAAGATCATATACATGCCTAGTCAATACTTTCAAGAAACTCATATTCACATAATTTCATATTTATGATTTGAAAGCTTTGAAAACATAATATAGAACTGCATGAATTTGTTTACTGGACATGCATAAATCTGATTATTTTGAGGTATGCAAACACAACATATGCTTTAAATGGAAGGTTTATCTTTAATATATGAAGATGGATGCTGAAAGAACAGTCACAAAACAACTTTTCCATTATGAGAATTAGACCTTTTCTATGACAAAATTACACTGGCTGAAGTCTGGCTACCAAATGTAGTACTCATAAAATTCAAGTGCCCTCTTGGCTTTAGCTAACCAATCTGTCTTATCTGGGAGCTCTGGTAAGGAAGCAGTCATGTTCAGCCTTACACTGGAGCTAAGAATACAAACAAAAAATGTCAGTCTTCTCAGTAGGAACTAATTAACAACTGGGTCAACAGAGACACATTTTGATAACATGCCCAACTTGTGGTTATGGGTATAGGGTCATGATTTCTAGATCACAAGCACTGTCTTTGCAGTCAAAAGGAAGAAGTACTTTCATCAAAACTTACCCAGTTCTTCTATCTTAATAGTGAAGTATGGTTCAGAAGGTGTGATTGTCTTGAGTAGCTGCAGAAGTTTGCCATCCTTGAGTTCTGACTGTGGTTTGATGACATCGCTAGTTGGGCAACCCACAGGCTCAGAGAAACGGAAGTGACCTTCGGTAACTCCTTCTTCATGCTTTCTGTTCTCATCTTTTGAATGGAAGCTGTAGGATAGAATACAGATATAAAGAATAATTGATACGATAAATACTATGTTTGACTGCCTGACGTACAAACCAAAAATTCTCCTTGTGTAAGACATTTAAAATTGAATAATACCCTGTCTATCTCTTAAACATTTCATTTTTAGAAAAAAATAATGTAATTGCATGTATTTCTTAGAGAATATGATGAGCTTAAATTTACAATGGTGTGGCTACACCAATCTAAAATACCTTAAATTGCTTAAATCCATCATAAAAATGGGCAATCCCTATTTTAATCAAGATTTTCTTTTTTCTTATTGTTTTTTTTTTCTCTCTTTCTCTTTGTTTATTGGTAGATTTGTGGTATGTAGGGGAAGAACTTACCATCAAAACTTCCCAATCCAGGGAATTCAAGTGCCCTCTTGGCTTAGTAGCTAACCAATCTGTCTTATCTGGGAGCTCTGGTAAGGAAGCAGTCATGTTCAGCCTTACACTGGAGCCTAAGAATACAACAAAAATTGTGTTAGTGCTTGTAATTCTACCAGAAGTGATAACATACTATGCACTTGTAATAAGCAGGAAAAACAGCATTTCACATTAACCTAATTAGATTTATTCCTCCTTTCTTTAGCAAGAATATTTCAAGAATGGGCATCTGAACAGGGAGAGCAAACAGAATTTATGGTCAAAATATACATACATGAATGAATTTCAGTTTCACTGATGATAGCATGATGTATCTATCAATGATTTTGCACAAAGCATATTCCAGAATTATATCAAATTAAATTCAAAACTTTACAAGCTTATAATGTAAATTGCTAAATCCCTCTTTAGTGCACATTCTTATGTTAATTGTAACATGCAAATGGAATAGCAGTAGTATGTCAAACTATCAGTTTCATTAGAAATCATTTGGACTCACCTTCAGAGACTAATGCACATGTTGGATAGAAGCCTCCTGTAGACTGTGTGATATTACAATGATACACTACAGACTGGTTCTTTGTGAAGTACACTACCACCATCTGTGATGCTGTCCTTGGTTTGTCTGCTTCAACGAGAAGAATACCACAACCAACCCTATCTCCAGTCTTACATTTGCCAGTTCTCTCCTAGGTTCTTCCCTGTTGACAAAACATCACATTATCAGTTTCTATTCTACATGCAAATAGTTTATGTTGATGAAGTTCAGTTCTTCTGTGCTATTTTCAGTTTAATGCATATTCACTGAATAAGTGTGCTTCCTTTGTTGCACAGTTACTGAAATCTGAAGTGAATGTTTTGATCACCTGCCCTGGCACAATTTATATCAAAATCACCATTATTATGATACTACTGCTAGTGATTAATTCACACATACCATGAGAAAGACATAAGTAGCATTTTCACGAAAATAATCCCTTTCAAAGGAATTGGACTGCTAAATGAGACTGCAGAATCTAATTAGTTCCTAAGCTTCAAATCTACACATCTAACAAGCCCTGCCTTATTGGGGAGTTGCTATTATATCCACATTTACCACCTGAAGACTCATACAGTTTCATATGATAGAACATTGGTAAGCTGCAAATTGATTCAAGGATTTGCATGGTTTTTACATTGATTGAAAGTGCAGGGGGGGAGGGGGCACTTGGTGTGAAAGTTACCTTTTGAAGCTTGTCCACTGGTGAGTATCTTTCCTTAGCTGTATCATATCCAATGGTATACTCTGTTTTTCCAGGTAAACCTTGATATTCCTGACGCATGTAGCTGAGGTTAATCCTATCAATGACCTTCTATATCTCATGCTTCGGCTTCTTCACATTCGCCAAGGGCCTCTACACTCATCTCAAAGTACATATTAGAACCTGCCAAAGAAAAGACATGTTTAACAAAAACATGAAGGCAATGATGGTCTAATTCAACAAACTAAATAACCAATATCATGGACTACTTCAAATCCAAAATTTAAATCAACTCTCTGTATAACAAAAAGGCAAACCATCTTCAGTTCTTTAATTTATCTGTGATATGACTTTGGTATTGTCTTTCAATAACCTGTTTGACATAAATGATCTCATTAGGGAAAAAAATGAGAGATAAACTTACCTTCTGGAAAGCACATGGTGCTTGTGTGATTCCATCCTTATCATCAGAGACAGTAAGCTTATCACCTTCAACCTTAATGTTACTAGATGTCATCCACTGATTTAAGTTGTCTAGAAGGGAAAGATATTCCATACAATACTAATACTAATTACACATCAATATAGTGCTCACAAAATCAGAGTGGTTCCACGTTGCAACCTCACTTTCTCTGGTTTCATTCGTTTACTGTTCTTTCACAATTGAAAATATTTTTAAAAGATTCTTCATTGCCAACAAGCAACATAATTTAAACTTGGATGTGCACACTCATGCTCTCACAGAATAGCTTCCCTCAACATATACATGGATATATAGCTCATATTATATGGAGTGGATAGGTGACTGGTGCTGGAAAGATAAATATATTAACATGAATTTTCTTGCAGTCTTACTTCCAGTTTAAACTATTAGCTCTCAAAGTGAGATTCATAAATGTATGCGAACAAAAAAAATTGTCTTATATCCAATGATAACAGTGCAATAATAACCATATTATGGAATGTACACAGAATGTCTACAGCTGGTTTCATTGAATGTTTTCGTAGGAGCAATGAATCCCAGAAGTAAGCAGTGACAGCATGTTTGTAACTATGAGACATTTTTTTTTTCTTACCATGGATAACTCAGGTACAGTAGAACTATACATTCCACATGTAACTCAGCTGGACCCCACCATGCATTGATTGTAGGATAAAGGTTCTCCGCTCGTATTGTAACCCACCTGGTCGACACTGGATCTTATCATTCTCCAAACACAAACTAGTGATTTATGGGCAGTGAGTTGTTCTATTACAAGTGTTATCACATCCCCTGTAAAATAAAAATGAATAAGATGAACAGGTATTTAATCAAGTACTTGTACACATGTTCATAAAACATTAGGACTAAGGGACAATTGAAAAACCAAGATAACAAACAAGAGCCTGATAAATACTAGAATGTTTAATAGGAACAAAAAATCATAATAATCTTTTCCTTAAAATTTGCATTAAACTTTAAAAATAGGTATATCACTGTAAATAATGTGCAACCAAAATGCACCTTCTTAATAACATACATTTCAAATATGCTTGCTGCAAATTGGGACAAATTTTTCAGTTTCTCATGCAATAAATTACTAACCTCACTATATTGAGAATCTCCATTACTCCTGCTCTCTCGTGAAGGTGTTGATACGGCTTCCGTTATCACTGTGGTACAGAAGGGCCATCACGAGATCTGTCTGCTGATTTCTGTTCTTCTCATCATTCCTCTATTCATAAACAACTGGACTGGACTGATCCCAATTCCTACTGATAGCATCTTTGCCTACAGTGAGAATAGTTTGGTACAACAATGATGAAGATGTCTTTCTTTCTAATTTCACAATCCCACAAACCAGCCTTGTTTATTACAAATTGCTTTCGTTTTCTAGGGCACCAAAGCAAGCTAACCGATATGATGAAATTAGAATGTACTCTTAATCATCATATCCTTGGGATAGAAATGTATCCATAATGTATAAGATGATGTCATTGTGGCATCAAACAATATATTGTGCCCTTCAGTTCCATTAAATCTATATCAAAAATCCTCTGCATCAAATTTGGATGAAAATGCCTCTTCTTTGATTTAAAAGATATTTAGAATGAAAAAAGTTTTCCCCAAAACTACCCAATTGGACAATTTAACCCTGAAGGCTGGATGGCTGTTCGTGAGTGGTGATCCATTATGCTGAGCATAGACCACATGATTCCAGCCTTCTAGTAGATCTAGTACTCTGATGACTGCTCCATCTTCTCCAACCTCTACCAAGTCACTGTGTAGTATGGAGCTCATTTTACCTGCATTCATTGAGAACAGAGAAATTTTAAAAGGAATAATGACCAATCTATCTGTAGATAAAAAAAATCTGTCTAGTACAGGTGGTATGGGGAATTTCTAAAAGAAAACTGACATTTGCCATCCTCCCCATACATACATGAAAAAGGAGGATGTCAGTGGAGCCTGAAGGAGTCTCAACGTGACA